>JARHVA010000326.1:3475000-3567500 GCA_037957365.1 Torreya grandis | reverse complement strand
AATATATGAATCTCATAATATGGCTCATCTACCCATAATGCTAGTATAGGATCAATCTTAGGAAAAGTTAGTATTTGTATGACATCACCAATAGGAGAAAAAATTAAAATAAGATCATGATGATCATGACTCACTTGGGCCACATCAAGTGATGAGTTCACAACATGTTGGCATAGTTTATCCAACATCTCTAAAGGAAGTAAGATAGAAGGGTCATGGTATCTAATGAACCAATAATTTCCTATCATATCATGGTCAGTAAGGATAATCTGAAGATGTTCAATCATAACTAGAGGAGTAGTGTGTGTGCACTCCATCTCAGAAATATGAACATCAAAAGAAGAACTAATATCAATTAATATAGAAGGATAAATAACTACATGAATAGAATTAAGAGAATATTTTAAAGAATAACGCTATCTAAGTATCTTTGAATTTTTAGCTTGAGAAAATTAGCTAAAAGGGGTCATTTAGGGAATATTTGTCATCATAATTTGGAGTGTGAAGGTCAATAGTACATGCATCGATGATTTTATCAGTTGAAGAAGAATGATGAATAAAGTGTTTAGTTTTTGTTAGAGTGATTATAATTTTTTATAATGGTTTTAGATGAGACCAAGGTTAGAGATAAGGAGGTAATTAAGTGATTATGTTAGGAGAGAGATCAAAAGTTTCAATTTTAAAATTAATCTCATTTGGTTCATCATCGTCTAAATATAAAATTTTTGGTGGTGCTATTAATTTAGGATGGTCATTATAACCTCTAGTAGATTTTATGGGACAATTAAACTATTGTGATTCATGAAATGGGATGCTAGGTAAAGGCTCAAGGTTAGCTATTTTAAAAACACCTCATTCTTAGAATTGTTTAAAATTATAAGGATTAGTATCTTTTTTATTTTTTAAATATCACCATTATAAGGACACTTAAAAAATTGGCATACAGATGAGGTTGTTGCTCTCATGAAATGTGTCCAAGGTTGACAAATTAAAATATTATATGAAACTAGGAAGTTAAATACCATGGATTTGACACACACCTTAATAAGGGGAACTATGATAGGAATCCAAACACAACCTAAAGAAAACACTTGTCTTCTATTATATCTTTGACATGTAATTTGAGTATATTTTAGATTACATTTGGAATATCTAAGTGTTTTAATAAAATTAATGAAACCCACACAAGTGCTTGAACCTCCATCAATTAATGCATGTTTAAATTTGATATCTCCTATTTGGACACTAATGAGCAATGGAGGATCATCCACATGAATAAATATACCATTGGGAGTCATGGAATAGATAGGGAATTTGAGTTAAAGAGAAGTATCTACCATTTCATTAATGTGGATAGACATTTCTTCACACTGGTAAAGGATGGTATCTTTAGACCCTAATAAAGTAGTTTTTTGCCCCATAAGTGGTGGACAAGGTGTGTTAATTTTGAATAAGTGTTACATTATATGATTAAAATGACGAGGATAAGTTTTCATGAGTTTTAATATATGGATTTGAGATGGGATATGTGAAATATTAGATATAGGATCCGATTCATCATATCCCATTAGAGTTTTATTAGGTAGAGGTGCATAGTGTTGTAGTAAATACTTTGAGGGTGTATCAAAAGTATATTGTAATTGATGTTGGTAAGGTGTGTTTGTTTTAGATTTTTTAATGTCAGTTGATTGATTGTATATGATTTTTTTGTCTTAGATAACATGGTTGAATCAGTAGTTGTTTCTTGTGTTTTAGAGGAAGTAGTATCAATGATAGGAGGTTTTGGGATTTCTAAGTGAGGTGTCTTAGTTGAAAAAGGAGTAAAACTTGTATCAATGGTATGTGAGGTATTGTATAATTATATCATTTTATTTGACACTTGTGAATTTTTTGATTTTATTAAATTTGTTTTTGCATGCCCCACTTTCATGAGATGAGATAGGTAAGAATCTTGAATAGTGCAAAAATTTGGGAAATTTTTATAGTTAGAAGATATATAATGAATGATATAGAAGAATAATCTCCTCATTTTATTCACATTAAAAACATTCTCATCATTAATGTTAGGGTCCACATAACTTTTGACATTGTTGGTCATAGGAGGTTGGTTAGCATTAGCTTGACAATTAGGAAGGGGATCCTTGTAAATAGCTAAATGAGTATTTACTTGATTCAAGGCTTCATGTTTAGTTTTTATTTCTTGGGCCTTACCTGATACTTCATAAGTTTTTTGAGGTGTACATATAAGTGATTCATGATCAAGATTATCTCTAAGGAGATAATCCATATAAAATTTTCTTAGTTGGTGACAAGTTTCATGAGAATGGACCCAACTTACATAAACTAATAAAATTTGTGGGGATCATACCAATGTTTGGTAGGGAGAGTAGGATCAATATATCATGGAAAAGGTTGAGGAAGATGATTTTAAATATATACCAAGTAAAGTGGTTTATGGACATCTACATTATGTACTTGAGAAAATGTGGAACTATGATGAAAATTGTTGGAAATTGATGATGAAGGATTAGGTTCCATGGGCGTATAAATGGTTGGCATGGAGGATGAATAAGGCATGGAAGATGATGTCATGTTAGTATAGGAAGGTATGAGAAAGGATAAGGGTGTGATATAAGTATTAGCATGACTTACCCCAAATAATGTAGAAATGTTAGGTGAAAGTGAATGGGGTTATCCAATATGACGTCCCATCATGAGGTTATAAATGACTATGGGATATTTACCTTGATGTTGTGGGTTTTAATTGATTAAGAGGATAATTTGAACCACATAATCAAGGTCACTTTCATCCTCTACCATTTGTAGGAAAAAATTATTGAGGGAAGTGGAATAGGGAGGAGTCCCATAGTTGGTAGTTTTAGTAGTAACAGAGATATTTATAAGATCTTGATTAGCTATCATAGGATACGTTAAATGTGTTTTAGATGCTTTATGAGGATTAGTAAATCTTATCATGTTAGTTTTATTTTTTTGTGTAACTTTGTCAAACAGATGTTGTATGATAAAAGTATGATTTAGACACTAGGGAAATGAAAATCTAGAAGCTAAAAAATGAATGAGATCAAGTTGGTCAATATAGTTAGACTAACATGATGATAAAAAATATAGAATAATATTAGGTCAATCTAGTCAATATATTTGAAAATTTGAGATAACAAAAAAATATGGAAATAAACTAGGTCAAACTAATCGATCTAGTTGTGCAAATAGGAAAAATGAAATAATTTGTAGGTTGACTAGGTCAAGCTAGCTGACCTAGTTGGGAGAATATAAAAATAAAATAGCCTATAGGATGATTAGTTTGAGCTAGTTGACTGAATTCTATATTCTATAGAAAACAAAATAATGGTCTCAATCTAGATGATTTAGTTTTAAATATAGAAAATAAAGCTAAGCACATAGGCAACTAGGTTGAGTTGGTCAATCTAGTTGAAACACACAACACATAACTTATATCAATGCTGTCAGAAATGGTTTGGTATATGTTTAGTTAACATCAAAAATCTAGCACACTATTACAAGGCGGAAGGCGCGCAGCGCATGGTTTCAAATTTTGAATGAAGCGCTGGGACGCGCTGGGCGTGGTGGGAGTGTTGGGCATGTTGGGAACGCTGGAAGCATTCCTAGAACCTATATCTGAATGTGCAGGGAGGCAGAAAGAAGACACCCTTACAGAAAGGGGTAATGAAGGATGGAAGGTGAACGAAAAACTGGTGGTGGAGAACCAGGAAGGAGGTACTAACCGTGGAGGGACAGTAGGAGAGGAAAAAGAAAATGAAGGATCTGAATTTTATGTTGATAAAAAGACTGGTTTACCTTTGAATGGATTGGATCCTTTCTATGGTACCAGTACTCCCCAACAAGATTATTCTCTTGCTGTGTTGGGGTAGAAGACTGAAAAGGAGAAAGAGAATGGGCATTTAAACAAGGGAAAATCCTCAGAAGTGCAGAAGGCAGAGCACTCAGAACAAAAGAAGTGGTCCTCTTTGTTTGGCAAGAAACCCAATGAAAAACTTTTCTTCCCGCCAGTTATTACTAAATCTTGTTGGGAGAAAGGTGAGTTTCAAGTATTTATCCCAGATCCTTTAATAGATTTTTCTGTGTCTTCTTTGGAATTCACCCTAGTTGGTAAATTTTTAGGGGCAAGACCAGATCTAGAATCCCTTACCAAGATGGTTAAAAGGAAATGGGTTATTCGAGGAGATGTTGAAATGGCTCCAATGTTGAATGGTTTATTTTTTTTTAATTTCAACTGTAAAGAGGACATGAATATGGTTCTGTGTGGAGGACCATGGTCTTTTGGCAAATGTTCCTTAACTATTAAAAAATGGGAGCCCAACATGGACCTATTAGATTCCTTCTTCTTTAACACTCCCATTTGGGTAAGACTTCCTGGACTTCCCTTAGAGTTTTGGCATGAGGACATTTTTAGAGGTATAGCCAGCTCTTTTGGTGAACTAGTGGCATTGGACAATGCAACGATTACCAGATCCAAATTTCAACATGCCAGACTTTATGTTAAAGTTGCAGATTTGAACAACCTCCCAGAAAAAGTGGATTTAATTTCTAAGCATGGTAAAAAAATTCAAAGGTGTGTGTTTGAAGATCTGCCCAATTCCTGCTATGCTTGTAAAAAAAGGGGCATTGGGCCAGAAACTATCCTTACAAAAGGAAAAATTATTCAAGCAGTGTTTTGGATGAAAGAAAGACCAAGGTTCAGCACAAGAAAGTATGAATACCTAAATAAAATAATCAACAAGAACTAAAGAAGAATGAAGATATTAAAGTTTTGCATGCTAAGGAGGAGAAAGAGATCTCTATTGAAGAACCCAAAGTTCCACAATCAGATGCGGATGAAGAGTCTGTGGTTGAGAAAGAAAATTCTGAGCAAGAAGGATATGGGTTGCAATCAGAAATCACAAATCTTGAACAAAGAAAAGATGAGTTGATAGATTTAACAAAACAAATTGTTGGCTATCAAAAGATAAAAGATAGCTGGGGAGATGTAGAAGACAAATATGAGCTGGAGGAAGGAAAATTCTTGGATGGAGCTGATAATAAATTAGAAGAGGGTGTTCCTCTTCCTTCTAAGACCAGGGTGATTCAGGCTAAGAATGTTTACCCTCCGAAGATGCTAAAAGTAAAAGATAAAGGAGAAATCATAAAGCACTTTTCAAACCTAAGAAAAGAGCCAAAAAAAAGACCATTATAAAGGGGGTTGAAACAAGAAGTAGCAAAAAAGACCAGAAAATGAAGGTGAAACACTTGGTTTCTACTAGGGATAAATCTGGAAAAGGAGATGTACATATCTTAAAAATGAAACCAGATGTTGGATCTCCAGACTGACCGAGAAGAAGATCCGCAAAGAAAAATAGAGAATTAGAAAGTAAGCAGAATATTGCTGATGGTAGGCAGGCAACTATTCTGGATTTTACCCCTAAAAAATAGATAGAAAATCTTTAGTTAGAATTTTAGGGGGCGGAATATAAATTGGTTAATGATGATGCCCCTGTTTCTCCTGATTTTGCTGCTAGTTCCTAGTAGGCCTAAGGATTGTTTATCCTGGTGATTTTAATTGATCTATCCTTTTAATTCTGTCAAAGGGTTTCAGGGTCCCTTCAAAACCTGTTTTTACCTTAATCTAAAACTTATATCAATGCTAGCTAATATAGTCTACAATACAACAAAAAATAGAAAAAAACAAACAAAAAGAATGTAATTGAGATGATAATTATTTAAAAAGATTATATCAATAAGTACTAAAGGTTGTGATTAAAAATGTAGGCTTCTAAAGATAATTGTTTGTCTATTGGATAGTGTCAACCCAATGTTTCAAAGTGTTGAGTATGGAAAAAGTGTCATTCCCATAGCCCACTAAACTTGGTTTCAAAGGTAAGATGTAAGTAACTTCTTAGTGTTAACAGCTAACCAATGTACTACACAATCAAATGGATGGCTAGATTCCTGAGGTTTAATACAAAGGGAAATCTTAGACATTTCTAAAATACCAAGGTACATGGAAAATAAAGATCATATTTAGATATGTACTATGGATATGAGTATTGCAGTAATCCTCTCACACCAAAATATATTTAAATGATAGATAAGGACTGTCAAAAAAATATTACATAACCATTCATGACAATTACTAAGTAATTTTAAAACTATCGATACATAGTTTATAGGTAAAACCAAACAAAGTGAAAAATAAAGGTAAAAATCCATATTTTAAAGTCTAAGTTGTAATTTATTTAAGTAAATAAACTAGATTCCAACTAAAAAGTAAATTGATTATAATTATTATCAAATAAAATTTAATTTTATTTGCTTAAGATAGAAAGTGAAACACATAAAGCAAGATTGAGCATGTTGATCAAGATGGATAAAAATGATAGAATGAATTTGAGCTGGTCGATTCAGTTTTTTGTAAAAATAGGACAAAACAAACAAAGTTGAGCAGGTCAACTTAGTTTACTTGGTAGAAAATAGGCACAAAACTAGATTGAGCCAGTTGATCTAGTTGACTATGTAGGTACATTTTTATAGGTTTAAAAAATTGATTAAAAAACATTACAAATTTTGAAATTTAAAAATCTAGGAGAATAAATTTTGTTTTTAAATTTAAAATTTATAAATGGTAAACTATTTAGAGTGAACTTGGTAGATAGATAAAGACCGACCAGGTCAATGTAGTATTTTTTCCTAAGAATGTTGATTTGTTGTTTAACTGGGTCATCTATGTGAGTTTTTGATCCTATAAAGGTAGAAAAACAATATTATTGAATAGAATTGAATTAGTCAATCTAGTTAAAATAAAACTAATGAAAAATAAGAAAATAAAGATAGGCTGATCAGATTGATTTAGTTAGATGAAAAATATAAAAATGAATAGAATTGAGTAGGTCAATTTAGTTACACATAGAAGGATTAAAAAATGACTAGATTAATCAATTCAATCCAATTTTTTGAGACTAAAAACCCTTCACATAAAATATAGATCTGGGTCAAAAAGCTTGACAAGCTGGAAACATATGTATAAAAGTAAAACTAGGTCAGTAGGCTTGATAGAGTTGAAAAACTTATGCACAAAAAGCATAACTAAGTTGACAGGCTAGATGAAGTTGAAAAAGTTGCACACAAATAGTATAACTAGGTTGATAGGTGACAAAGTTAAAAAACCTATGCACAGAGTATGAAACTAGATTAACAAGCTTGATCTAGTTGACTATAAATGAAAATTATAAATTGCAAGTGTTAGATTCACATCGGGCTTACTATCATATATGTAATCAAAATAAGATAAATACATAATTTGTCCTACTCAATAATATCTAATATGAAATAATGTAATCAACTAATAATTTGATAGCAATAATTTGTAATATTAGGGTCATGACTAATTATGGATCCACTAAACCTAACTAAGGGATATCTTACTACAAAATACAAAAGGAGAGGTTTCCAAGGCCTCTAGTCAAATGTCATTATTAAATAAACCTAACTAGGTCTTATAATGTAATGAAATGAAATTAGATAATCTACTAAATAAACATGCAAGATAATCTAGTAAATGAACATATAAGCTAATTTAGTTCTCATAAATCTTGTGGCACAAAGGGGGAAAATAATAAACTAAAATGTAAAGATAATTCTACTGAATACAATATAGAATTAATTTAATCAAAGAGATATGCAATTAAATCCATTAGCTATGTAATATCTACCTAGCAAAAATGAAGAACTAGGAATACTTACCTTATCAGAGTAAAGCCATTGTGCCTTAATCTCTCCCTTGGCTAATGGTTCTTTGAAAGAGGTTGTTTTGGTTTGTAAGGATTGAAAGAATATATCAAATATAGGCTACAAGACTTCTCTTATGCGTCCAAGATATCCACAAGATGAATGCTACTACTCCAAGGCAAAACCCTAGGCAATGAAATCCTCAAATGATAGTGTAAGCATATTTACGAATTGTAATGGCATGAAAATGAATGATCCTCTCTTTAGAAATAAAGTGAAGGGGGTATTTATATCCAAGGATTGACCTTAAAGCCTCATAAGATTTTTTTTGATAAGGTCACCTAGGTTGATCTTGTTTGGCTAGAAATAGAGCCATTAGGCCTTGAATTAGGTCGGTTGGTCTGGCAGATTCTATAACATGCATTAAATTCCCAACAAGATCAACCGAGATGACATAGTCATAAAACGAAGAATAGGGGAGTATGCTTAGGTGGGGAATATTTATGAATATGGATTTCTTAAAGGAGTGTATAATAAGGTTATCATTTCTTAGGGATTTGGATAAAATTAGCTTGTATTGGTTTTAGGTAATGGTATAGGGACCAATAATCTTGTGAAGCACCAAAGATATACTAACTCCTTTACTAGTGTACACTTTATGACATGTACTCAAAGATATTGAGACTCGATAGGTTCCTATAAGAGAGAAAGCATCAATAAGCTATAAATTTTAAAAACATTTGCATATACAAAATGTACATATAAAAAATGAAATCCTTATATTCCTGTCAACTTTTTCAAACCATACATCATGACAAGTTCATTCCTTGTAGAATTTCCTTCTAGATATATTGGGTAGATTTATTGGTGAGAAGTAGCCATCACTCATACCTCCACATTATTTAATTTATTTGGAAACTAGTTAGCTCTAATTCAGAAGAGAGCTAATTTAGACTCTATGAGAAAATTCAACAACCTATCTCAAGAGTTGGAACTTGCACCTTTAGATGGGGTGTTGAAAAATAGTACAAATAAAAATAAAATTTGATATGATTACACAAATATATAAAAATAATATTTTTCAATACCACATCCTCTCTAATATCAATGGAAATAGACTTATGACACATATAAAAAAAACATATTAACAACATAGGAACCCCCTAACTCCCTCAGTGTAGACCTAAGTAGCTCTTGACCACTTTTTTACTATGATATTACACTGTATGCTTTCACATGCCCATGATATATCAAAATATAAAAATTCATCAAAGTTTACAAAGACATAAAACCATAATTTTGAAATGTGTGTCCTATCTGATATCAAAGGTAATAGACTACAACAAATATGTATCCAATAAAGCTTACCAAATCATAAAGTCCACCAAAATAATCCTAAGAAAATCCACCACCCAACTGTAGTTTAGTAAACCATTAAAAAATATTAGGTCCTAGAGATAGATATGATTGGATAAAAAAAACCACTGATATAAAATTTGAAATCTATATAAAAACACAAAAGGAAATAGAAGTAAAAACTTTGTTCAAGTCAAAGATAAAATTAAAAAATTCCCCATTCCATATAATCTATAGCATCAATGTTGAAATATTAACATTATCAATGTATTAATGAAGTTGACTAAAAAAATATCCCATGAGCAAAACAAAAATCTCCTCAATTTTTTACCTCACAACCCAATAATTATTGATAGGTGTTTTCCTGTGACACTAAATCATAATCTTCCCTCAACATAGGAAATTAGAAATTAAATCTTCATAATTTCTCCTACCTCACTGAAAAATTATCCAAATAACAAAATTAGATGATTAGTTTCTTCATGACCATGTCCCCCAGGGATGAACACCACCTATTCTCCTCCAATCCCATACCTATGTTCTATCCAATATTAATGGAAATAGACTCTGAGACACATGGCAAAAAAAGTCTTACCAAAACACGATCCCATCTTCTCCCTTGCCATAGGGCTTGATGATTCTTAATGATTTTTTAAAACTATGATATTACATGAGATTCACCATTTTCCCATGATATATCAAAATATAAAAAATAATTTGGGTTTATATATATACATAAAACCATCATTTTTCAATGATGTGTCATCTCTAATATCAAAGGCAATAAACTACAACAAATTTATGGAAAAAATATTGAATAATTCATAGATTTCATTCAAATAAGCCTAATAAATTTTTTATATGCCACCTGTATGTGATATTTTAAACAATAAAAATATATCATGGTGTAGATAAAGATATAATTTGATAGGAAAAAACCCACTAGTAGAAAAGTTGAAACCTATGGAAAACTAGAAAATAAATAGAAACAAACACCTGACTCAAGATAGAGATAAAATCAAGGTTTATTCCCACACCATAATATCTATAACATAAATTATAAAATCCAAACTTTCACAACATATTGATGGAGTTGACAATATTTTTCCACCTTCCCACTATATAAAAAAATATAAACTAAATCTCAACAGTTTCATGAAATTCATTGAAAAATGAGTGTAATAAAAAAATAAATGATCTATGGATTCATAAGGTTGTCCTCCTAGGGTTACTAACACCTATTATCTTTCAATCCCACATGAAATTTTATCTCTTGATCACAATGTCCTATTATAACAATAAATCCAATCAATTATGATGTAAAGTAAACAATAACAAAATGAATGCCATGACTCTGTCAATATATGGCTCTAATATTATTTCCACATTAATTTAATAACAACCACAAACCATAAACAAAATTTAAATTTTATTTCACAAAATATTCAAAATTTATATCACAAACATATAACAAACATATCAGGTATAAATAAAAAAGTAAGAAAAATATACATATAATCAACAACTGTAAAGGTCACATACTATCGCAAGAATGACCACACATAACATGACCTTCTTGGATACAAAGAGAAATACCACTTAATATTTTCAAAAATATATATACTCCAATCAAAGCATATTAACTAATTCTCACTAAATAAACTAAAAACATAACCATTGAATAGTATATATATATTTTTAAAAATATCTTAACTAATTCAAATACTACCATAAAGTATCTTGTTACCTCTTAGACTTCCCTACTAAAAAAATATTATAAAATAAAAATTAAAGACAATATTTCCATAAACAAGGAATAATAAAACCTAACCATTTTGGTACATTCAATATGGAAGAGACATTAAACACAGAAACCATGTGAATTCTCCTAGCAATAAGTATTCATGTGGCCAAGGATGGACAATGTAATTATACTAGAAAATGATAACACAATATTCACTCAACAAATCATACTTCAACACAGAAAAATTCTATGCAAATAATATTCATTGGACATAGATAAAAAAAACCTAACCTTTACTAATAAAAAAAGTCCTGAATGGTTAGTAAAATATTTCCTAACCAATGGAATTCAAGATCAATACCATTTTTTACAAAAAAAAGTTTTTTCTAATAAAAACATATCCCAACCATTAGATATGATAAATTTCATTGATTGAATATAAAAAGGCACTAATAAACAATATGAAACTTATAAAACCTACCCTTGGCAGGATAATAAGGAGAAAACTTTCATTTCTTAAAAAAAAATTGAATTAAACAACACAATTATAATAGATGATGTAGGAATTGTCTCTTGAATTACAATTGAGTAAAACACTATCAAACCTAAAACATTATTGCTCTATTATTCACCATTTACAGAATTCTTAAAAACCTATGTGAAACATATAAATTCCCAATAGTGTCTGTACATCAATTAAATCATAATGAAAAGGATATTTTCTAACATAATTTTGACTAACATAAAATAAAATAATGCAAGGATATTATATGCCACTAACCCTTCACTATAACCTATGTTTGGAATCATCCTAAAACTCACTACAAATAATTTTAATATTTTTAGAGGATTTTATGAGAACCAATTTGAATATGGCACTATCATATTCAACACATCAAATATAGCATGCTCATGCCTCTGTAGTCATGAGGTTTTGACATCCTTTAACTAAGCTTGATAAATTCACATTTTGAATTGTATTCCTTGCTTGTGACAATAATTAACATTGAATTAGCATATGTATATAAAAATAATGTCATATGTTCACTACCAAACAACATTATTAACAATTATATTCCTAAAATATTAAGAATTCCAGCTACTGATAAATCCATGCTTTTCCATTTTGAGATCCTATTAAACATACCCTGGCCTATTTTATAACCCTATTTCCATGTAGATCTACAATCCAAAACAAATTTTAGGACAATATAAATAATAATATGGTTCTAGAGGGCAATCTATCATTGAAGGCCTCAGGAAAGCTTGGAAACAGATTCAGTTGATTGTTGATTCAAAAATATGGAATCAAATTCTATCTCATATACATATTTACACTCCAAAAGGATGGAAGATCAGTCAATTTTTTCATAAAATCCATATGCTTCAAAGAAATTTTGATAGAGTTTTTTTTTCATGCACACTTCTATGCAGTTCAATAAGGCGGCTGATGCTCTTTCTAATTAGGCTCTTGATCACTCCAATTTAAAAGGATATGGTATTCCTCCCTTATCATCTCAAAGAAGTGTTCTTGTTCATGATGGCCTTAGATTGCAAATAAGTAGCTAAACTAATCTAAAGTTTTTTGGATCTTTTTTGGCTTTTCTCTTTGGTTTGATGGCAAAAATTATTCTATTTTTTCTAATGCTGGTTAATTAGCTTCCAATATGCCTCAAGTTGGTTGTGTGTTGTTTTTTTATCTGACCTTGGTTGTTTACATGATCCTTAAGTTATTAGTTTTTTTTGTCTATAGTTGGTACATGCATGACTTGGTAAATGATACTATTAATGTTATGCATGATTTTAATCCTGTTGAAGAGGGCAGGCTAGGTGTGAGCCTTGGGTGATTTTGGCTAAAGAGACACCCCTACCTCTTTGTGTTTGACTCAAATGTGGCATCTCCTTGAGATGTTTTCTATGAAATAACATTAACAATACCAATAACAATAACAATACAATAACAATAACAATAACAATAACAATAACAATAACAATAACAATAACAATAACAATAACAATAACAATATGGTCATCATAAAAAACAAGTTCAAACCAAAATGTTTTTGACATGAAAATTACAAGGAAAAAACTAATACCTTGCATAATAAGAAACTTATAGCCAAAGATATCAAAATGAAACATAGAGTGGATTAAATCACCAATTCATTATCTTAGGACATAATCAAAGCAAACACATCTATAAAATAATTCCCTTGCATTTTATTTTACTCCAACATTTTTATTTTAGGCATAGACAATAAAATAAAGAAATCTAACCAACACTTATTTATTACAAGAAAATAATAAGATGATAAAATACTACAAAATAAAAGTACTATATAGCTTGCATCTTAATATATAATAAATAACAACTATGATAAATATACTTTGATACATAAAAAACCAATCCTTACACACTTTCAACATGATATCAATCGTGGTCTCATAGATTACAATCTCGTATATTGACAATTATTTTTTAATATATTGTTAATGCCACCATTATCTTAGAGTAATAACACATCAAGTGAACCTCTAAATATTTACATTCACATCAAAATTTTAAAAAAAAATTAATGGCATCAAACACATGAATGTAAATATCTATAGAACAAATTACCACTGACAGAAAAAGGAATAAATTGCATTAACTAAATTTCATACAAACTAACCCTTTTTTTTAAATTCTAAGCTTTCTAAAATTTGTATCATCTTATTCCCCAAATAGGATAAGATTATTTGGCATCTAGATTCCATGAGTGCCTACACTGTTAAATTTGGCTTCATTGTGGATCAATATCTTTCAAAACATGACCCTTCTTGGTAAAAATTTTGGGATAAAAACTTAATACCTAAAGATGGCATTTTTTCTTGGCAAGCTTGTCAAGACAAAGTTCTTATATTGATAATCTAAATATTAGGGGATTCCAAGTGTCTAAAAAATGTAGTCTATGCTTGATGGTAGAGAAAATTGTCAATCACATCTTCTTAGAGTGTGATTATTCTACTTCCATGTAAAATTTAGTTTTGTGCTCTCTCAAAATTACTTGGGTCCTACCTATATCCATTTGGGACTTATTTATGCAAAGGAACCCAAATTGGAAACATAATGCCTTGAGGTTACCTTGGAATATTAATCTTCCACAATTTCTTTAGGGCATTTGGAAAGAAAAAAATCAAAGAATATTAAAATATAAATGTTCTGAGTGGCAGATCATTAAAGGAAAAAAATGTCAAGGATATTAAGGAAACTTGGGCCTTATGGATGACTAAAAACATTTAGGTGATTGATGGTGAGGGCTTGAGTATCCTTGAGATATGGGACCTTAATCTCCCTCAGCATCCTAGCTTAAGAAATAATCCCACTCAGGAATCAACTAAGTGGACCCCTCCACCTGAAGGCTAGTTTAAACTTAACTTTGATGGTTCCTCAAAAGCTAATCTAGGTATAACAAGAGGTAGGGGGTGATTAGAGGTATACATCGGAATCTAGTGATTGCCTATGTTGGTAAAATGGGGGTGAAAACTAATCATGTCATAGAAGCCAAGACATCCCTTTGGGGTATCAAATCTATAGGAGACAGAGGTATTCTCAAATTATCTACTAAAGGTGGTTCTTTAAGCTTTATAAACTATCTTAGAGGGATTGATAAAACTTTTTGGATGATAGAAAATGAGATTAGGGTTGCAAGGACCACCCTTTTAGCCTCTTTTCAAGAGTTCAGTCTTGACAATGTCTTCAAAGAAGGTAATAGTTGTAAGGATCTAGTTGCAAATTTGGGGGTCTCTTATGAATTTATGAGATGGGAGCTCAAGGTTTCTCACTCACCCCCATTTAACCTTTTGAATCTTATTCTTGTAGATAATTTGAGGATGGTCTAGATTCTTTTTGACTAGGTGGATGTTGGTCTTATCCATCCTGAGTTTTTAGGGAATCTGGGCACTCTTGTGTTGATACTGGTTCTTGATACCTCATTTTATGGGATTAGAGCTAGTGTTGATATTCTTTCAGCAAGTGTTTTTGGGTTTGGGTCATGAGAGGGACCCCACTAGATATTACTTTTCCTTCTTTTGGACTTTTCTTTATCCCCTTGATCCTAAATTTTTTGGTTTGTGAAGCCCTGGGTCTTCCTCATTAGGTGTTATGGATGGACTCTTCCATATTTTTTTCATATTTTAGTTTAGGGTCCTAATTTTGACTTGGTTGGACTTTTTAATTTTTTATTTGGTTGTTGATTTTGTTTTTGGGTTTATTTTTCATTTGTTGGTTCCTAGTGCCTACCAAAAGGGAGACCTGGGTTTTTGTTTCTGCCTGATCTAGATTCCACACTAATCAAATGTGGGTTTATTTTAATCCAAAAAACTATCCCATATGTATCTACCACTGCCTCACCACTATTCCAATGCATCCATTCTATCCACACTTTTGACCTAAGATGTAACCACACATAAGCATGCCACATGTTAGATACAAGTAAATGTGGTCATATTCATCTTCCAACAATGAATGAGGACATTCAATTGGATATGGAAGACAAGGATCATTCAAGTATGTGAGCTCTTAATTATTTAATTAAAATATATATGAACCATGACAATCATTCAAAAAAATTAGTATTTCATGGATATGGAAAGGAGTTTAAATAATATAAAAAAAAAATCCATGACAACCCTGACAAGTCACTTCAAATTTCACTCTATGCCCTTAATTTTATGCATTATGTTACACTTTGTTCCAATGTTGGACAACGTTTTAGAGCTCCATCCATATTTTTAAATAATCTCTATATTTCTCCTTGCTCTTGCCAAAATTCAAAATATAAATGCCAACAAGCAATGATCACAACCTAATTATACAATGATATATTCCACATATAAAATATTATCAGATCACATCATCCTATAAAAATATTAAATAAAATATTATTATCATCATTTCATAATATTTAATATTATTCAATTTAAAATATAATATTTTATATCATTAAGTGCAATACAAATAAATATTTATTTTATAACTATATTTAAAATTTAATAAATAAAAACAATAAACACATATAATCTACATACTACCCAAACTACTCCTCTCTTTTAATTATCCCCATCTAAATAAGATAATATTAACATGCTTCTCCATGGAAATCAATAAAATGATTCTCTACACATTTACCTCAATAATAATAATTATCATACACATATTAGAGTTTAAGACTTTATTTTAAACCACAGTGATTTTGTTTTATCCAAGTTATCGGATTTTTAGATTTATCTTTCACTTTTCTAAAACTTTCATGTTTCAATGTCACTATGTAAATTCAACAAATTTTAACATTATTCATTCATTATAGAGATCATAAATAACTATTATGGGATCAAAAACACTTTGTAACACCCCATGCGTATATTATCAAACTATCATCCATTGTATGGACAAGGATTAAGATTATTATGAGCTCAAATGCCCCTCTATCTAAATGAATTTCCACTATCCTATGGTAATATTCATGGTCCATACCTTTATTTGTCCCTTGAACATTATCATTATAAATTTTTTTTTCCAGATGAGATATTTAAGGATGTAATGTATATATTTTATATGAAGAAAATAATTTCTACTAAAAATAATTAAAAAATAAATGTTTATATTCCATAACATGGCTATCTTAAAGATATGACATAAATCCTATATGAAGAAAATCATCTTTATTATAAACAATAAAAAAGTAATTGTTTATATTTCACAACTTGACCAAATCTATGAACATAGAAAATTCAAAGCACATCATAGGGAAAATATTTATTATAAAAAATAAAAAATCAAATGTTTATAGTTCACAACATGGCCAAATCTATGAACATATAAAATTAAAAGAAAATTCAAAGCACATCATAGGAGAATGTGTTGTGTGGACAAGGTCAATTGTGTGAAGATGCACTTTATTAGCCTCCTCCAACCCATTTAATTATAGTATATTTAATAATGTATCTCTCACACGTGTATAGTGGCATGCATCATATTAAACTAAACTAAAATTATTATTTTTAATAAAGAACTATATTTTTGGTATTAAATTATATAGTTGTAGATTTTAAATTATATAATTTTGTCATTAGATTAGGACTATATAATTTTTCACCATTAAGATTATAGAGTCTGATACATAAATTATATAAATCTTTTTGAAAGTGTAGAATGTCTGATAAATTTATATAACTTTGAAATTAGGTCAAAATAATCTTTTATTGAATCTAAGAAAGTTAAAAAATAATAATAATAAGAATTTGATCAATTTATAATTGTAAGACTTAGAAACCCTAGCTAATCATTTTATGTAAAAGCACCACTTTGAAACAAATACTTGTTAGCCTCCCATGGTAAAAATCTCTCTCATGTTCTATTATAACATTAAAAGTTAAGAATAAGGTCATTTTTATTTTCATTTTCAATTTATGTAAGTGGGCCACAACGTTGTCAATTTCTTTACATTTTATTCATTTTTCAAAGATCTTTTACATGCCAACTAATGGAAATAAATTTATTTAAATTGATATTATTATATGTTTCATAATGTTATATGGAAATATTTGATACAAACATGTAATTTATGTAAGATGAGGAGATTTATGATGTTTTTTTTAAAAAAATATTTAGAGATTCTTATTTTTAGTATTTTTTTTTATATGTTTTACTTTGAAGTATATGTTCATGTCATCTACTTTGTGATTACGCATATATATCAAAACTTAAAAAATTGTAGACACTTGAAAATGATCTTTAAGTATTTATTTTGTGTCTTTTATATATATTTAGTATATGTATGATTGATTGGTTCAAATGTGACATCATTTAACTACTAAACTCAACTTCTGTGCTATGACAACATGAATTTCTTATCCTTGTGCCATCCTCCTTATCCATCTTATGTTTTCTATGTTTCATATCGGGATTGTTTATATAGTGATCACTATTGCAAATGACCATTTTTATGATCCTAGTTGCGTAATTTGTGTCTCCCTTTTTATTGGATACCCATTTTGAGTTAATATGTGTGTAAATATAATTAATGTTTGAATTCAAATCATTTATCAATAAATAAGTGATTAAGTTTGTTTGGGAATCATGCATTATCAAATATATACAATCATTTATCAATTGTAAGTTAAGATTATATTATGGGTAACTTTTGGCACACTTAATTTAAATAATTTTTTTAATTTAATATAAATTATTTATATAATATTTTTTAAAGAAAAATTTATTAATTCAAATTTATGAGGTGTGATAAATAATTAGAATCATTAAACATTTTGGTTTGGTAGATTCAGTATATTAATTAGGCATTTAGTAGAAAAGGTGGAAAAAAAACAATTTGATGTGAATATTTTTGTTGCACTATGTAACCTATCAAGACCATACAATTTAACCACAATCATACAATTTTAAGAAATAAAGGTTCAGATGACATTTGCAACCTGTTGGATTCAATGTCAGACTTCAAGATTAAATGTATTCAATATTAAACTTAAAAATTATATATGACAAATTAATAGATTTATATTTTCAAAAGTTTGAATTGTGATTACATATTTATGATATAAAATAAATGTAAATCTTTTATCACCATTTATTTCATTATATATAATTGAATAATTATTTAAACATTTTTTTAACATATTTTATGATATTTAATTTGAAATAAACGGGTTATATGCATAAAATTTTATATAATATTTATAACATATATGTGTGTAAGTGCCATTTGTCTTGTTCATCTTTGAAACTTGTTTGAAAATAGAAAATCCAGTGACAAATGAACTAGTATAAACACAATTATGTACATAAAGTCAACTATCATGACCCTTCAAAGTAAAATAGGGAATCGAAACTAATCATAATCTTCCGGTCACTTTTAAGTCAATATATGGTTGATGTGACTGTAGAAAATAGATGGTGACAGAAAAAGATACATGATTTGATGGATTTCACCCAGCCTCTCATTTCAAATTTGTTGGGAATCTTACAGTACTCCACTCTGGTTGGAGGAGGGTGCAATTATGTATTTCCGTTTGTATGCTACACAACAAATCCACCGTCAAGTATTTAGTTTCCATTTTCTGCTATGTAATAATGGCAGTCTTGGTCACTGCAGCTATTATATTCCCCTCCCCTTCTTCACAACTTCATCATCTGCCTTTGTTTCAAATGTTTGATTCAGTAGACATTTATTTTGTATCATGTATTTTTAGGCATGTATTTTGCTTTATAGTGTTTGTGGGAGTCCATACTGGAATACATTTGTGTTATTTTAGTAGCAAGAAGTTGCAGACACACTGTATTAAATGGTATGAATCTGAGAATCTGTGGGTCTCTTATTTGCAGAGACCTTTTGGAGATGAAGGCGACAATAGAGTATCCACTCCTAAACATTTGAGGCCGCTGCTGCAAGTTCGGCGGGGTACACAATAAATTTGTAGATGAATTCTATATATTTAACGTCATAAATACACGTTGGTTTGACGTGGAGACGAAGCAATTTATCAACGATTCAACCGGCGAGATAACTCACAATCGACGAGGACAACATGGTGAGGGACAGGGAGATGCGCAGCGTGGTGGTGATGGACAGGGAGATGCGCAATCATATGGACATGTGCCGTCCTCTTCCACATCAGAAATGGTGCTTCTGTTGCTTCAAGTCACCACTGGGATCTCAAGGCGTTGGCTTCCACCAAACCTACAATATCATGGAGGATCTGACATTGCCGTGGGATAATAAAATATTTTATCAATATATATATTTGTATTGTTATTCCCTTTTATGAGTTATCAATTTCTATTAGATTCCTTAAATATTAAAAATTTCTTACAATAATCATGTAACTAACTAAACTACGTCCAATTTTTATTCTATAGTTATTTCTCATTATAATATATTTCTCATCTGTTACATTATTATAATAGTTAAAGTCTTTAACATTTATTTTTCCTATGTGATGGAAAAATGTTAATAGTACTTGAAGGACAATGTTTTAGATTATGGTAAAAGCAGGTTTTGAAGGGGCCCCGAAACCCTAGTACAAGGAAAAAAGATAGAGCAACCAAAACACAGACAAAGTCTAAAAACTACTACAAGGAAGTAGCAAAAACAGATTTTAAATGGACCTGAAACCATCGGAAAGACAACCGGTCACAACCCAAAAAAACAGAGATCTGGCAACACCTTAGACATAGGAAGACAACAAGAAAACAAAGAACTAGACCAGATTCTTTACTAGCAAGAGGAACCAGATTATTCATCCAGTTCCAATATCATTTTCATTGTTTCTTTTTCTTTCAAAACAGTATCCTGGGTAGTGGTTTCCACCAGCATTGCTCCTTCCTTCTTTCTAGTACTTTGTCTCATTCTTTTGCTGGGTCCCTCCAAAGCTTTAGTCTCCTCACTGGCTCTTTTACCAATATTGATAGCAGCAGCACAAATATTGGACGTAGCTACCTCCATTTTCATTCTATTGTCCTTAATCAGTTCTCGGAGGTATTTCTCATAGGCTTTGAGCTTGGCTGGGATCTCTCCTATCTGATTATCCATATTGTTTATTTTGTTCCATACCTCTTTCAGGGTATCTTCCATTGTTTCCACTTTCCTTTTGAGGTTCATAACCTCCCTGCACATCCAAGAATCAAATTGAGAAGATGCCTCTGCTTTGCAATTAACCCAGTTCATTGGTGTATGTGTTTCATCATTCAGTTTTTTCCCCCTCCATTCCTCAGAATTTTTATTAAGACTGTTCCTGTCTTCTTCAGTGATATCTTCTCGACCCTTATGTTCCCGCTCTTTAATTCCATTTTGAATTTCCATTTCCATTTCTTGATTATCATCCTGCCCTGTAGTTTCCTTTTCGTTCTTTGATCCTGGGTCCTCAACAGGGTCATCCTGGACAAAATCAGACTCCGCCTCTTTCTAGTTTTCCTTAGTGTCTTCAGTTCTGTTTGCAGAATCCTCCTCTATATTGACATCATCTTTTTCATTCTTCTCAGGGCATTCTTCATCCTCATTAGAGTTTGTAGCCCGACTTTCAGTTCCTTCTTCTTCCTCCAAGTTTTCCTCACTGGGTTTATCAATACTCTCCCGCTCCATATCTTCTTCTACAATCTGCTTTTTAGTACTAGGGAGCTTGATTTTGCCTTTCTCAGTAACACATTCACTCTTTCTGTTCCCTGACTCCTTGTTTTCCCCCTGTATAGGGTGCTTAACCATAGCATTATTCTTATAGTAGCCTTCGATTAACAGGATAAGGCCTTCATGACGGATAGGGCGTATTTCCTTTTTCCTATGAGCATATAAACTTTGGACCAAGGAGAAACGTAGATAAAAGGGAAAAGACAAATTTGAAGGACAATGTTAATAAATAATTATCATGAAATTTGATAAGTAGGGTTGACGTTTATGATGGTCAATGTTCCTTTTTTCTAATATAAATTCTATTAACATTTAAAAGGTAAGAATTCTTACATCAAACATAAAAATATGTTGTCTTCATACTTTTTCTTTATGTTATTCTACAAAAATAATATGTCTTTTCTATCAAGTTAAGAATTAGTTGCTACCTCGTTCTTGTTTTATTTGTATTACCATGCCAATACAGTTTTGTGATTAATTATTAAATTTGAAGAGCTGGACTTAATTAAAAATTTGAAAGGTATTTAGTCATCCAATCCTTCCATGATAAAAAATTACAAAAAATAGTCGCACTTCAATTGATAATAGTACATTAAGTACACATGTCACTAAAGAGTATGTTAAATAAAATATCATTTTTACTATTGAAACACTTTTGTAAGACTATTATTAATAGAAATAGTAATTTACAAAAGGCTAAAAAGTAAAGCAATGGTCAGTATTAACGACTTATAATCCCTCTCAGAGGAAAATATCATATCAAAATAAATCATAATAAATATCAATATCGACAAAACACAATAAATAGAGTAACACCAAAGCAATTATAGCAAGCACATTATGAAATTAGGCATAGGTTACCACACTAAAAAGAGGTGGTGGAGGGTCATTAAAGAAAAATGAGTGTTCCAAGATTAAGGCTTAGTCGAGGGAGGATCCAGAGCCACCCCTCCATCTATGAGGTCTAGAGGAGCCAAAGAAACAATTATGCCCCACCTAGGAGGAGGTTGAACCACAATATTAGTAGGGATACAACTAGCTAGAGATCCCCACCAATAAAGATCAATGGTGCATTTTCCATGCGGTGGTGGCGGACTCCATTCCCCCCCATTCCCCCTCCAATCAAGGGGGAGGGGAGAAGTGGTTATGACTATGAGAATGACTCCTTTAGTGTCTAGGGGTTGGAGGTGGCAAACCCTATGGTCAAGTAACTCTTGAAAATCCTTGACTTTCATGGAAACTTTATCCACTTGGGATTCAATCTACATGTAGAATCAAGTTAAAATAACCACCTTGTCTTTAATATATAATTGATAAGATGATTCCTCATTGTTAAATAAATAAAACTTTCTATCTTTCCATAATTAAAAAAATATAATAGCTCCAAATAAATTTCATGAAAAAACTATAGATTCTAACCATTCAAAGAATCCCCAAAGAGGGCCATATGCCATGACAAAGGTTCAGGATGGTAGGGCTAAAGTGGACTGTGTATCCACTACCAAGTACATTGGGCTTTGGGGCATGTCCAAAAAATATGCTTGAAATAATCAGGCCTATAATAGGATGGACACTTGGGTTGATCAATTATAAGGTGAGAAAGGCACTCCCCAACCAGAAGGCCTTTATATATTAGACATCAAAGGAAATGAGTTGGCTTGCGTTCAAGCTTGGCATTCCAAATTCTGCTAAGTTAGACAAGCTACATCCTAGGCAATGAATTAAGGTTCCAATGCCTATTAGAATTACCAAGAGTCAGTGAGAAGGGGATCATGACATGATAAAGGAGGCCTAGAGAATAGTTCTTGAAATGAATATCATACTTCCATCTCCAACATCTTCACCACGAGTGTGGAGGTTTCAAACCCAATTGATGGAGCATGACATCTTAAATTAACTCATGAATGCAAAGAATAATTGTTAAGTCAAATTTACTTAAATTGAATTTCTCCTTTAGTGACGGTTAAATGGCCCATCCATCAACAAAAACCAAATCCTTTATAGATTGAATTCATTTTTTAAAAGGCCTCAAAACTTTCATGCCAAGCATTTCAGTCAGAAGGAGGTTATTATTGGACATGATAGGAGACCAACAAATTTTATTGGAAGGAAATACCACTATGAAAGACATCACCAACCCATTTAAAATGAGGCTTAACAACTTTTTAAGCTTTCAAAATGCATTTCAATACAAATAAGATTTCAATTTTGATAGGAACAGGAGTGATTAATAAAGTGTGGAGACCAATGTTTTTCCAACTAGATTTATCATAGGGAGATCTAGATGAAATATAATAACATAGGTGGATTTTATAAGATTCATTACCTTCAATGGCTTTGAAAACACACTTAGTACTTGAGGTAATGCTCTATCTATAAATGTTAATGATCCCCATAACTCCTCTATCATGATGAAGATACAAAATATCCTAAGCAACTCTATGGAGCCCTTGATTTTTTTGGCATTAGACCAAATAAATTATCTAAGTATATTATCCAATTTGGCACATGAGGCTTTAGAAGGGGCCGAAGAGGAGAAATAATAACCAATAGTATTATCCAAAATATTGGTACACATTTGGAATTTCTCTACCAAAGAGAGGGGTTTAGTGACCCAATACTCCACTATAGACACTAAATTTTAATCTTTACATCCTCAACTTACTTAGCCCATTATTCATTTTTTAAACTTAATCTCTACATAAGCCTTCTCCAATTTATTCATGGCCTTGAAAAATTCTTAGAACATCATATGTACATCTTTATTTCAACTCACAAACTATTAAAAAAATAACTCCAGTAGTCCTTGTTCTCTTAGGACACTTCTATAGTAAGTGGATAGGGCCACATGTCGAACTTGCCCCCCAGTGCACTCTTGTCCCCCAAGCACTAAATATAATTTTTGGAATGGTACACATTTCATGACACCCCTCCTAGGATTTTAAAAAAACTGGTTAAAGGAAATATTTCATATATTTTGTTGTATAAGTAGATCAAGGCCACTCATTACAACATCTAAAATCTAGCATATATCTAACAATTGCCTAAAATATAATGTTATAAGCTACTACACACACTTAGAAATAGAGAACCAATCTTTTAAATTCTAGTTCTAATTTATTCAAATGGTAATGGGCCACATCTAAAGCTATTTTATTGTAGCTCAAGGGCATCCATTATCAACCATTCAGCAAATATTTTGGCTACATCCATATATTTTCACAATCATAAATCACATACTCACCCTAGGTGGGAGAACTACATTATCTAAAACCATTTTGGATTATGCAGGCTACACTCATATTATGTGGGGTTTTCTAAGGATAGCTTGACTGTTTCCCTAATCCTATTCCCCATTTTACATTTGATATCAATCTAGTTTTTGTGCAAGATCTAGGATTTCATATTTTTGTGTCTTTCACACAACAAATCATGATATACAAATGGTTATTAGACCTTCATAGATAGGTGTAGGTGCTTAGATAAGAAAATTAATTGTACAATTAACCTAGGCATGGCTATAGTAAATAGACAAGGTAATAGTGCACTCCTATCTTGTTAGGTTGTGGAGCTAAAAGCTTCACTGATGTAGACATGGAGAAGGCCATTGGAGGAGTTGCTGGAGTGTCACAGACACCAACGTCGGTCAGGCCAACCGACGTCGACAGGGAAGAGACAGGAAGCAACCGACGTCGGTCAGAGATCGGCCGGCGTTGGTGACCCCCAGACAGACAGGGACCTATGTCGGTCGCCTGTGTGGTTCGAGCTAGAGTGTTTTACGGGCAGTTAGCTAACGAACCAAGTGTTTGCATGTCAAGAGCTAATTTTAGACTGAGAGCTACTGATCTAATTATTGTAATTAGGTGTCTAATTATTGTTTGGATGAGATCTATATAATAGACTCATGGTTGTATTGTAAACTTGTGCTAGAGAGTAAGAGAGCATTATTATAAGCTCCTTCTGTGTGTGAGGTGAGCAATGGTGTGTTCCTCCTAATGCCACAGTACCAAGGTGGGTGCTAGATTGGAGAATCAGCAGGGTTCTTCATGTATGTATGATCTTGGTCATTAGGTGAGCATGGCTTCTATAGGAGATCTACATGGTAAGTAAGATCATTGATATGCAGGTGTATGTGTGTGCAAGGTCAAGGTTCACAGGTGTGCAGAACCAAATTGATTTGCAGGTGTGCAAAGTTAGAGAGGACAACAATACAACAGGGAGCAGTATCAGGAGAGATCTACTTGGAGTACAGGTGTGTACTTAGAGCAAAGAGGAAGGCAAGGGAGTTCCTTCCATAAGTAAGGTCTATTAAGGTGCAAGTTGGTGCAGGTTCAGGGGAGATCTACTTGAAGTACGTTGAGTACTTGTGGAGTGTGTAGAGCACTTGTGGTGTGCGTGGAGCATAGGTATAAGGTGAACACCAACTCAGTGTTTGAGTTGGGTGTTGGGACCTAAGAGAGAGAGCTTTGAGGAGAGAATTACTGTTCACTTGAGGTGTGGGAAGCCTCTGAAGAGGTGGTGGAGAAGAAGTGGCATCTTCTTTATTGTATTCTTTTCTGTAAGAGTTTTAATACAAGTTGTGTATTATCTCTCATATCTTGTGTTATTTTTGGATTCTAGTTACTTGTTGATTCTGGTTAATTCCGCATATTAAGTTTCTTGGTAATCAATTATGTGCTTCCGGTTATTCATATCCCAACACGTGGTATCAGAGCTAAGGTTGCAAGAATCAGTTTTGTGTTTGGTTACAGGTCACTCTCAGGGGTTTTTGATTGAGTGGGAGTAGAGCAATGGCAGATCAAAGTAAGCTAAGAATGGAGGAGTTGAAAAGCACAGATGGTCACTTACGGTCTATGGAAAGAAAGAGTAGATAAAAAGAGATTGTTGGTTGGTAGCAGATCAGCATGAAGAAGCAGATGTTGCAGGTGTTGTTGCACAGGATGCTCTGGATAAAGTTGAATCTTGTCTTATAGATTCGGTTTCCTCTTTCCATGCAGCCCCAGATAGAGGAGCTGGTGGGCCTTGCCAAAGAATTGGCAAAGGGGAAGTGAAGCTAAAATTGCAGGTGGCCAACACATGGGTGTTGAAGGAGGTCATGCAGGTCCCAAGTTTGGAGATATGGCTAATTTCTTTAGAAAGGTTGGGTGATGAGAGATGCACAAGAACTCTCACAGCGGATGCACTTGAATTAGCTGGTGGTAAGAAAATAGGTACTCTTTATCTACTTGTTTATATTACTGATTCTTCTTCTATTGTGGAGACGTGGCTTCGTAGGCTTGGTCACATGAGCAGGAACGAGATGCATGTTCTTAAGCGAAAGACAGATATATTTGACAGGCTTAAGAACTGGAAAGCCTTGGTGTTTATGGAGGAGATGGCAGATAGAGACCAGTGGATGGGGCTGGATACTTTTGAGCAGGGCAGTTTGGACATGGGTTTTGATTCAAAGGAGCTCACAGATAAAAATTCATCATTCACAGCAAAACACAGGTCCCGACATCAGCAGGAAAATTGATGTCGGCAATAGGTAAGACCGACATCGGTCAGGAGGACCGACGTCGGTAGTAGGAGACACTGACATCGACATGTTGGTAGTCAGGGACAGGTGCATGGGAACCGACGTTTGTCTGATTCAGACTGTGTGGTGACCGAGGTCAGTCACTGTAATGGATTTTGGGTGGACAGCAAGCTGTCAAGGAGTCTTAAATGCCCATATGGAGGACTGAAGATGTAAGTAGGCCTCAAATTTGTTGTTCCTCTTCTTTACACTAGTTGCTGACTATAGATCAGGAAGGATCCAGGAAACAGTGGGAGCGTGGCAGGAATAGTATGCAAAACCAAGCAGGAGATTTGGTAGGGTTGCCAGCTAGATGAAAGCATAGAGATGAATGGATTCCTTAGTTGAAGAATAGAGAGAACAGACATGTGAGATGGAAGGCCAGGCATATGGTCTTGAGGAGCTGCAGGACAGTGGTACAGGTTTTGACAGGTGGAGGACGAAGCATGGCTTCAGTCAATGTCAGGGTAACTACTGTAGTTTGACTTACCAGGGGGATGATGATTGCAACATCATTCTGTTGCTGTATGTGGATAGTATGCTAGCTAGCAGGTTTGTACATATAGGGTTTTGCTGAGCTAAGGGTAAGATTAGTTCAGTGGTTTGCTATGAAGAATTTGGAGCAGCAAAATTCTTCGGCATGGGAGACATGGGAGATCACAGGATGATTTTGTCTCCATTGGGAGCTGATGTGAATCAGGTGTTGGCAAGGTTAAGGATGCAGAATCAGAGCACACTAAGGGCTGGACAGTTTAGTGTCCGAAATCACATGAGGTCTGGTATAGACCTGAGTTTTCCCAAGCAGTGGGAGCTATCAGAGAGTTAGGAGCCAATTCGGAGAAGTGAGTTCTCAGGTATTTGAGAGGGACCAGTAGTAGGGATTCATGCTACATAGGGTCAGGACTTCACTACATGTGTTTGTAGATGCGGATGCGGTAGGGTACTCAGATGACAGGGGATACACCACAGGTTGTGTGGTGGGTGGTCTTCAGGGTTGATCTTGAAGAGGAATACAAGCCAAGAAATAGATTAGATGGGGTACAGGTACAGGTATAATGCAACTATTTATCTCCAAGTGGGAGATTGTTAGGTTATGGAGTTAAAAGCTTCACTGATGTAGACATGGAGAAGGCCATTGGAGGAGTTGCTGGAGTGTCACAGACACCAGTGTCGGTCAGGTAAACAGACATTGGTAGGGAAGAGACAGGAAGCAACCGACATCGATCAGAGATCGGTCGGCGTCGGTGACCCCCAAGCAGATAGGGACCGACGTCGGTCGCCTGTGTGGTTTGAGCTGGAGTGTTTTACGGGCAGTTAGCTAACAAACCAAGTGTTTGCATGTCAAGAGCTAATTTTAGACTGAGAGCTGCTAATCTAATTGTTGTAATTAGGTGTCTAATTATTGTTTGGATGAGATCTATATAATAAACTCATGGTTGTATTGTAAACTTGTGCTAGAGAGTAAGAGAGCATTATTATAAGCTCCTTCTATGTCTGAGGTGAGCAATGGTGTGTTCCTCCTAGTGCCATAGTACCAAGGTGGGTGCTGGATTGGAGAATCAGCAGGGTTCTTCATGTATGTATGATCTTGGTCATTAGTTGAGCATGGCTTCTATAGGAGATCTACATGGTAAGTAAGATCATTGATATGCAGGTGTATGTGTGTGCAAGGTCAAGGTTCACAGGTGTGCAGAACCAGATTGATTTGTAGGTGTGTAAAGTTAGAGAGGACAACAACACAATAGGGAGCAGTATCAGGAGAGATCTACTTGGAGTACAGGTGTGTACTCAGAGCAAAGAGGAAGGCAAGGGAGTTCCTTCCATAAGTAAGGTCTATTGAGGTGCAAGTTGGTGTAGGATCAGGGGAGATCTACTTGAAGTACGTTGAGTACTTGTGGAGCCTGTGGAGCACTTGTGGTGTGCATGGAACACAAGTATAAGGTGAACACCAACTCAGTGTTTGAGTTGGGTGTTGGGACCTAAGAGAGAGAGCTTTGAGGAGAGAATTACTATTCACTTGAGGTGTGGGAACCCTCTAAAGAGGTGGTGGAGAATAAGTGGCATCTTCTTTATTGTATTCTTTTATGTAAGATTTTTAATACAAGTTGTGTATTGTCTCTCATATCTTGTGTTATTTCTGGATTCTAGTTACTTGTTGATTCTGGTTAATTCTGCATATTAAGTTGCTTGGTAATCAATTGTGTGCTTCTGGTTATTCATATCCCAACATATCCTCCTACACAATCTTGTCCTTATGTATTTTCCTATTATGATTCCATACACGATATAGTTCACAAGTTCTCTTATTCTATTCTAGATCAATAATCAGTATCCACAGTCAACATACAATCAGGTTGAGCTAAGTATATTTAAAACTTGCAAATTTATCTTTTATAACTACAAGTTTTAGTATTTTACTTTTATATTTTATATAATAGTGTACTCTATAATCTAAATCAATTATATAATTTTAATTCTATTTAAACCCATTCTTGACACCATTAAACATTATGGTGGATCCACATATTTTCATAAAGCATTGTTTGTTGTTTGTTTGGTTTTTGTGTGGTCTTAGGGTTTAGTTGAATTTCTGATTTCACAAAAATAAAAAATTATTTGTTAATTACACAAAAATATTTTGCATTTTATTTTTAATTTATTTTCTATTGATTTCTCCTTATTTTTACAATCAAGTATTCAGATAGCTGTAAAAGTACTTAGTAACTATTGTTTAGAACTATGTGGTGATCTATTTTACCAAGAGTATGGTGTTAGTGGAATTGCCCCAATATTAATAACCATTTGAAAACACTTTGTAAAGAGTTAATTTGCCATGTACCTCATGGTATATCACAATCTCCCAAGTTCCCTTATTTACACTATATGAAGCCTCTTTTAGTTGTTTAATTTGTGATGTCCTTGAAAGTAACATATCACCTAGGGAGGTTACTCTCACCATACCCTCACAAATGGGGTTAGTAAGATGTAGACCATACACAATTTAATTATTATAGTTAATGCTCTAAACCATTGATATGACACTAATCAATGAATCAAAAATTATATTTGAGAGCCCACACAATCATTCAAACCTATGCCTAGTTCATGTTTATACCTTGATTTTTATTGTATTGTATTCATAATGGGTTCAATGAATAAATTTTATTTAATATGCTACATATGATTATTAAATTCATCATTTCATCTTTTATCACCTTTCAACATGTTATTCATTATGTTATGACATGGATAACATATAAATCTAATCAGGAAGATAAAAATGTATAATATAGACCCCAATCACTTTTCAATTCTTATTATTGTAATATGATATTTTATACTAATTTTCCCAAAATATTACTATCATCAAAATATATGTGTGCCACATCTCATATTATTATTAGGGGAAATAATATATGTACACTTCACATAATATTAAAAGAAGAGTCTTTGGATAAAAAGAGAAGCCTACCCATTGCTGATCCAGTCAAGTCAATCCATCTCCTAAGATGATACCTCTTGATAACACCTCTTTTTGTAATATCAAATCTGAATTAATTCATATCCAGACTAGATGTCAAATAGAATGTGGATAACATTTTTTTTCTTCCTCCTCTTTGCCCTCAACCTAAAATCTATTAATAAATCTATTCCCATTATTTTTCCAAAACTCATATTAAATTCTCATTTCCATGTTGTTCAAACTAGAAGAGGGTGACCACCCTTGCCTTCCCAGCCTAATGCTACGATTCCAAATTTTCTTCCTTCACCTTCTCTAACTTCCTCAATACACATTTATAAATACAGGGGGTATGATCTCGTTGAATAGTTGTGAAATACTTCAGTCAATATTTATATTCTAGATATATTAAGGAGTACAGCCTCTCACAAGGATATCCTATATGCAGTGTTTCGAGCTACCACTTTTATTGTGGATACACATCTAGCTATGTTATCTTATATCATGAATATCTTCAAATATATTGATAATTATCTAACTTTTGATAAGTACAATACACCTCCCAAGTATATCAGTGAGTAACATCTTTTGTTATTTATTCAAACTCCAATACATAGAAAACTAGTCAAGATGGTATTGGTTGATAATGGTTTTGGGATAAATATTGACAACTATGAATTCATACATAAATTGGGATTTATTGTGACCAACACACCTCATTTTCAAAAAATTAAAATAAGGACCCATTTATTTTAAAAATCCTATATTTGGTCTTATTCGAGACATAACTTGACTATGGAACCTAAAATATGCATAAGCCTAAGTTACAATTTTATCACTTTTCAATACATGAATGTTGGATTTAAAATTTACTAAAATTTAGTCCAAAGGCTTTAATTTGTGTTGCATTTATTAAATTTACTAACCTAGTTAACCTTTCAAATGTTGAGTTTATCAAGTTTTGGGTTTTAAAGTTCATATTTGCTTTGCAGGTTAGCTTTGAGTCAACATTGTCCCTTTCTCATCAAAATTTCATACACTATAGATATCTATTCAAAATCTAAACAAATATACAACGCATAATTAACATCACTAACCAGACATTGAAATTACTTCTCTTTGGAACTAGGATCAAGTACACATTGAGCTTAAAATACTTTTGGCATCCTGATTAAGCATGATTACTCCACATGTTTCCATGTTGTTACATATAGAGAGATAATTCAACGTTATCACTTCAAAGTAATAGCAACCAATTAATTGCATGATATCATTCCACGTGTTACCATCCTAATTCATCGTAATTTTTTGGCAAAATGACTAAGTCATGAAAATAAGCGATAGAGTGAGATTATGCCACATGCCTTCATCTTGCCTCATTGTAAATCTTTTCTAGTATTTATAAGTCTTATTTTCTATCAACCGATCAACTAAGTGAGATTAGTCCATGTCTCATCATCTCACTTTATTGTATAATTTAACCCAAAAGCTAAATTACTAAAATAGGAAACAAAGTGAATGAACAAGATTGTTCTACATGTCATCATCTCACAACACATAATCCTATAGCTAAAATGGAAAATTATAAATACTAGTACTCAGTGAAAAAATAAAATAATTTGTATAATTAAATATATTAGAAATAAATATTTATTTTATAGTTATATTTATAAATTTATTAATCAAGATAATATATACATATAATTTATATGTGTACCTCAAACGATTTTCTTTTTAAATTATCCCTATCGAAATAAAAAAGAACATTAACATATTTCTCTATAAAAATTAATAAAATTAATCTCTACACATTTTCTTCAAAAATAAAAAATTATTATATACACTAGAATTAAACTTTTTTTAAACCACAATAATTTTATTCTATTTTTTAATTTATTTGTTTTTCACTATTTTAAATCTTTATATTTTATTGTTAATAAATAAATTCAATCAATTTTAACATTGTTTGTCTATTATAAAATCATAAACCAATTTATATTATCATTATGAATATACCCTCAAACTATCATCCATGCGAACTATCATCCATCGCATGTAGAATATAATGTAAGCCTTATGAGAAAGAAATGCCCCGCATGCTAGAAACCATGCTAAAAATAATGTAACTAAATAATACAAAAATTTCTAAAAACCAGAATGGAAGTGGCTAATAAAAAAAAAAATTGTATAATTGTAATATATCCGAAGTAAGATTAATATGAGCTCCAATGCCCCTATCTAAAAAACTTTCTTATGAGCCATGTCATCATCCACCCCTTACACATTGTCACTATAACTTTTTATTTCTAGATGAGATGCCTAAAGACGTGACATATATCTTATATGAGGCAAGTCATCTCTAAATTATGAATAATTAAAATTGTAAATGTTTATATTCCACAACCTGACCAAATTTATGAGCATAGAAAATTCAGAGCACATCATAGGAGGATGTGTTATGTGGACAAAGTCAATTGTGTGAAGATGCATTTATAGTTCCTACACATGTATGATGATTTATATCATATTAAATTAAAATAAAATTATTATTTATGATAAGGATATATGTTTTTGTTATTAAATTATATTTATTATTTGTGATAAGGAAATATGTTTTTATTATTAAATTATATTATAGGTTTTTGATATATATATATATATATATATATATATATATATATATATATATATATCATTAAGATATTATTATATAGATCTTCGTCATCAAAATTATAGAATTTGATATATAAATTATATAGATCACTTTATAATATAAAATTTTGTTGTTAAGTAAAACTATAAAATTTGATACATTAATTATATAGATCATTTTATAATTTAAAACTTTGTTGTTAAGTTAGGATTATATAGTCTTTCATCATTAAAATTATAGAATTTGATGTATTATGTAAATCATTTTGAAAGTGAATTGTCTTTTAAATTTATATAACTTTAAAATTAGGGTAACACGATCCACTTTATTAACTCTACAAAAGTTTGAAAAATAAAAATTATATAATTTAATCAATTTAAAATTATAAAATTTAAAAAATCTAATTGATCATTTTAAATAAAATTTTTATTCATTTAATTAGTGTGCAATCAATATTTACTGGCTTCCCATAATAAATTATCTCTCATAATTTAATTTAAAATATTAAAAGTCAAAAATTAAAGATAAGTTCATTTTTATTTTCACTTTCATTTTTTGTAAAGGGCACTATGCTCACAAATTATTTTTATTTTATTTATTTTTCAAGAATATTTTACATATCAACTAATGCAAACAGATTTAGTAAATTCATATGATTATATATTCTATAATATCATGTGTAAATATTTGATACAGAAATGTAATTTATTCAGGATGATGAAATTTATGATGTTTATAATATATATATATATATATATATATATATATATAAAATATTTTTTATGACATTACATTATCAAAGAATATTTTTATTTCAAAAAATATAAAATTATATTTTATATATTTTTTATTATATTTTTAATTATTTAATCTATAAAATTTATTCATGATGATATAAGATTAAGATTGAAGCCTTGCCATCTAATGATTATTAGTTTTAAAATTAAATTTTAAATGTTTAATCACTGAATGATCAATATTATATATTAAATGTGAATGCTTACCACTTATAACATGTAAGGTTCCAAGTGCACTTCACATTTATATCTCCTTTGACCAATAAGACATGTCTATTGTATATTTAGGAATTGGGAGGTATCTTCTTATAAATTAATATTATATTTAATATTTACTATTTTTTATAAATACCTATGTTTATATAGAAAAGGTATAATAATTTTACAACTTAAAAGATAGTGATTTAATATCTAGACATCTTTATTTTTAGTATTTTTTTTTTCATTTTTTATGTTCTATTTTGAAATGTGTATTTATGGCACCCATTTTTTTTTAATGAAATATATTTATATATATTAACAAAATAAATATAAAAATAATTTATAAAAAAAAAATGAGTGGTATAAAAGTACACTGGAACAAAAACAATATAAGTAAAAATAACTAAGCCCTGTCTAGGAACAAGTTATTAGAACAACAAAAGAAAAAATATTAAGCTACCGGAGCAAGGTTGAAAGATGGAAGATCTATACATCAAGACCCAGCGCCTGAAACCTATTTTTTGGTTAATCATATACATAAAAACTTAGAAAAATGTACACCTAAAAATGATATTTTAATATTTATTATATGTACTTTATATATATTTACTACCATTTTTTATGTATGATTGATTGGTTGAAATGTAAAATTATTTAATCATTAAATTTGATTTTTATGTCATGAAAACATCCATTTCTTATCCTTGTGTTATATAGTGATGACATTTGAAAATGACTATTTTTATGATCCTAGCCTTGTGTTTTGTGTATCCCTTTTAATTGGATAGGCCTTTATATATATTTCTTCTTTTATCATTTGTAATGACTGAAAATTGGTATATGTGATTGTAACCAAAATTTCCATTCAAATCATTTATATATAAATAAACAAATGATTAAGTTTGTTTTAGAATTATACATTATTGAATATACATGATCATTTATCAATTTTAATCTAAGATTATATTGTGAATAACTTCTAATGCACTTAATTTAAATAATAATTTTTATTTAACTCAATTTTTTCATATAATATTTTTAACTATTTTTTTAATTCCAATTTAAGGGACTTACATCATAATATATTCAATGTTAGATTACATTCAATATTAAGCTTCACAATTATATATGAAAGATTAGTAGATTTATATTTTAAAATTTAAATTATGATTACATGTTTATAATATTTAATAAATGTAAATCTTCTATCATCATTTATTTCATTATATATTTAATTAAATAATTAACTATTAAAAATATAAAATATATTTAAATATACAAAATTATATATAATATTTATATATATTAGTCATTTCCCTTCTTAATACTCTAAATTTATCTTAAACTTTGTTTGTACCCTAAATTTATCTTTCAAACTTTGTTTGAAAATAAAAAATCCAATGAAAAATGAACTTTAGATTAATGTATAAACCCAATTATGTACATAGCGGATCAACTATCATGACCCTTAAATGGCCTTTCATTTCCTTGCCAAAGATGCCTCCTCCTCTAAAGTAAAATAGGGCATCAGAAATAGAGTCATCCTCATTAAACATAAGCTTCCAAGCAAGGCTAAAAAAGATATTATAATCCTCTGGTCACTTGCAAGTAAATATTCTGTTCATGTGACTGTAGAAAATGGATGGTGACAGAAAAAGATACATGATTTGATGGATTTCACCCAGCCTCTCGTTTCAAATTTGTTGAGAATTTTACAGTACTCCACTCTGGTTGGAGGAGGGTGTATGCTACATAACAAATACACCTTCAAGAGTTTAGTTTCTATTTTCTGCTCTGTAATTATGGCTGTGTTGGTCATTGCAGCCAATATATTCCCCTTCCCTTCTTCACAACTTGATTATCTGCCTTTGCTTTATAAAATGTTTGATTCAGCAGACATGTATTTTGTATCATGTATTTTCAGGCATGTATTTGCTTTATAATGTATTTTAATAGCAAGAAGTAGCAGAAACACTATTAAATGGTAAGAATCTGAGAATCTGTGGGTTTCTTATTTACAGAGACCTTTTGGAGATGAAAGCGACAATAGAGTATCCGCTGCTGAAAGTTCGGTGAGGTAGACACTGATAAATTTCTAGATGAATTCTATATACTTTGTTCATAATGGCGGCAACATGATGAAAGTAGAATCTGTGGGTTTCTTGATATATCGTCATATATTTATCGAGGACTCCAAAGGCGAGATGACTCACAATGGCGCCAAGATGGTGATCGACACAGAGAAGCGCAATCATATCGACATGTCCATGACCAGGCGTTCGCTTCCACATCAGAAATGGTGGTTCCAGTGCATCTATTTTACTATAAAATATTTTATCAGTATTTATTTGTGTAATGTTATCTTTGGATTTTTATCAATTTCTACCCTATCCATAGAATTTGAATTTGAACTTGAATTTCAAACAATAATCATGTAACTAATTGAACTACTATGAAGTCCAATTTGTTACCTTTTTATACTGTCTAAACCTTTTAATATCTACTTTTATTTTATTTCATTTATTAACTGTCTAAACCTTTTAATATCTACTTTTATTTTATTTCATTTATTAACTGTCTAAACGTTTTAATATCTACTTTTATTTTATTTCATTTATTAATTATAATAAATGCGATGAGACAATTCTAATACTATTTGAAGGACAACGTTAACAAATAATTATCATGAAAAGATTTTTTAATAAGTAGGTCGACATTTATGATGGGCAATGTTTCCTTTTTGTAATATATAAATTATACTAATATTTGATGGGTAATAATTTTCATATCAAATACAAAAATATGTTGTCTTCCTACTTTTTTCCTTTACTATTTTACAAAAATAATATATCTTTCCTACTTTAGTAGGAACTGGCCATTAGTTGCTCTTATTTTATTTGTATTATCATGTCAATAAAATTTTGTGATTGGTAAACAAATTTGAAGGACTGGACTTAATTTAAAATTTGAAGGGTATTTATTCATATATTCTTTCCATGATGAAAACTTGCGAGAAATAGTTGTACTTCAATTGATAAGAGTAAACTAAGTACACGTGCCACTAAAAATTATGTTAAATGAAATATCATTTTTTTACTATTGAAATGCTTTAGTAAGACTATTATTAATAAAAATAGTATTTTATAAAGGCTACAAAGTAAAGCAATTGGTCGATATTCATGATTTAGATTCTTTCCCGTAGTAAAATATCAGATCAAAACATACTAGAACAAATATCAACGCTGACTAAACAAAAAAATAGAGTAGCACAAAAATAACTATAACAAGCACACTATGAAATTAGGCACATGTTACTGCACCAAAAAGAGGTGGTGTAAGGTCATCCCTAAGTGGTTAATCATTCTAAGATGAAGGCTCAGCCGAGGGAGGATCCTATTGGAGGCTTACGCTGCACACTAGTTGAGCAAAGGATTGTTCAGGTCCTTTTGCTGAAACCTAATCCAACATGGGAATGACCCTAGGCTGTGGGTCACCTAATCTTGGGTCAAACCTCTAGTATTTTTAATGAGGCTAGCTCCTCTAATGTATCACTTAGCTCATTTCCACTAAAACCTACTAATTGTTAGGAACCCTAAGCTACTATTGGTGATACACCTGGAATGATTATTCCTCCACTCTTAATTGAACTTCTAAAACACTAATGAGACAAAAAAAAATGGCTGAATCTATAACTCCTAAGTCAAAAATGCATCAATGTTTCATGCAGAGGTTTTATCAATTGATCAAAGCTTGAGGGAAGTGATGGAATAGGCTTGATTCAAGGCACTGACCAATCAAAGTATCCACTATTGGCTTCAATCAAATGACTTTAAACACTAAGCATGACATGCATAACATGGCAAACTACCAAGTAGGTGAGAGCAGGGCTTGACAAGGGAGAAAGTTGTACCACTTATGCAAATCAACTGACATGAACACACTAGATAAGCATAATGAAATATTAACATAGTCTTCTATTCATCTCAACAAGTTCCAAAGCTCAATTTTGGTAGAGTCTAGTCATGCCCAATAGAGGGATCAAATCAAGAGCTCAAAGCTTGAATTTATAGAAGAATCAGATGAGAGAAAGGGGAAGGGATGTATGGGAGAGTGGAGAAGGGGTCATAATGATCAAGGTCAAGATTATCACTAGAAGTAGTCACAATAGCCACTTAAAAATTCATTGAGCCCTTCCTTGCATTAATTCCACTTTGTCTTTTCTTGGTGTGGAAGGATGGATCATGAAGGTCAAGACCATAGTAGGAAGCAATCACCCCCACTGCATGAATCACTCTCGAGATCCTCTACGTTAATGCCCTTCATTGTAAGGACCAAATCTTCATATTCATGCACGTGAGAGAGCCATGATTAAGTCTACCTTGAGTAGCTATAAGTACCTACTTGTTGAAGCTAAGATTATGTCAAAGGATGAGACACCTCACCATATCTCATTTATGTCTGCATCAACCCCAACCTAGGTATGGATCTTTACTATTGATTGAAAACCAATCCAATATATTAGTTTTCATATAGCCATTATATCAATAAAGATCTACAAATCACATAGCTTTATTCTAGATTATATTAGGTTTAAATAAACCTATCCTGTATCTAATTTTAATGGTAATAGGGATTCATTATTAGCAATCTTGACTATATGGCTACATTTGCTAAATGGTGTTCAACTGAGGTCTAATGGTGGTATATGCCCTTTGAAACATTTTCCCTTGGTTCAACTTGAACCGTGTTTGACCTTCAATTGAAGTTATTAGCTTCAAATTTTAACATCAGACATCGATCTTGATCCAAGCTTCTCATATTATGCCAATTATCAACTCTGCATTCATTTTGTGGGTCCTACAATCAATCCTAGTTGGTCTTGCACTTACACCATATGATAGCCTTGTATTCATTTTGAGCTGATTGACTTTTTGACCTTACATGCACTATCTATCTCACTTTGTACAGCTTGTACATGGACCATTGATTTACCTGGCAGTTACCATGATTTTGACACTTAGACACTACATATTTATTCCTAGGATCTGTTGACTAGTTGACCTTTCACTCATCATTGATCTGCTTTGGTACGATGGATCATGCACTGTTGATCTTCTTGGATCTACTAGGTTTGTCAGTCATCATGCACTACTATATTTCCATTTAGGTACTTGAGATCTTGACAGTTTTAGTCACACATTCAATCTTAGGATATGTTGACCTTTTGACTACATGCTCACCATTAATCTTTGATGCATGATTTAACATGCTCCATTGGATCTTCCAAACCCACTGACATCATTGATTTCCTGCTCTTCATTATATTTGATCTAAGCTTATGTGATCTTGACACTTGTCATATCTACATTAAACCTTAGAACATTTGAATTCAAATGTCTTTTTACCACAACTTTAACTTGACATCCCCACACATGTCTTACTCTGCTATTTCAACTTTGAATGCCTATATCTTGAGATAACAAGCTCATCAAGATACAAAATTTATAGAGCATGATTTAAGCATGAATAACTTCATGTCCATGTAAGTTTTTAGCCTGAGAGGCTTTTTAAGCATACTTATAAAATGCACAATTGAGATAACCAGTCCATTTATTCATAATGTTTGAGATGGTATGGATCTTCAAATCTTGCTTTTTCCATCTTTTGATAATTAATGGGTTAGGAACTCTGCTCAACTTTTCTATCTAGGTATAAGCTTGGTATTTGGGCCAAAATTGGTCAACATCTTTGGCAACTCAACTTGGAAGCATGCCTTCTATGCTTGAGAACCCATACCATTTGTCTTGTCTAGTCCATTAGGCATGGAATCTCTACTCTAGTTCAACATATTGATCTAAAGCTAAAATTAGCTATTAACCTTTGGATAACTCCTCTTGAAACAAAAATGGAAAAAAAAAACAAAACAAAACAAAGTGCCCAAGATACTTATTAGAGAGAAATACTGAATAGAATGGAAACAAACCTAAATAAAGCAAGGACAACTAACTTAAGGAAATAAGGAAAACAAGATGAAAGGAAAGTAGACTATTGGTTTTGCTAATCACTTATTAAAACAAAACAAACCTAGAATAACTAACCTAAAATAAGATGGTTCCCTCTAGGATAAAATGGAAATCTATTTTGCACAGCTTGGAACTTTGAAACATGCTTGTTTTTTCTTGATAGCTCTCTTCTACAACTAAGAGAATTTTCATGTTCATGTCTTCTTGAGGAAGCAACTGGTTCCTCTACTATTAATTTTAGGTGCATGAGTTGTAGATGTGAGTCCATGACCCAATCATACTCCTCCCAAATTTATGGACTTTACAAGAACATCTTCAATTCTTCTTCATTTATGAGCTACTAACTATGATCATGTAGACCAATTTGATCTATCTCCTTTGACATATCTGCAAGGCTAGGGAGATGGATATGATCTTGGGACTTCTTGAGGCCACTTGAGCTCCTTCTCATCTTTCAAGAGTAGGGAGACATCTAAAGTTGAAGAAACAAGTTGATAACCATATTTTAAAAGTTCAAACATGTCATCTTCTAAGAGAACAACTATTTTTTACTTGATGGTGGCACTTTCCTCAACCTACAATGAACCACATTCAAGTAAATAACAACCTAAATGAAGATATCAAATAAATCTAAAGATTTTTTCTCATGAGCTACAATTCATTTGGAGCTTCTTTAGACTAAATGTTAGAAGCAAGCATATCAATTTTTTGACCATAATCATGAGGCTACAAGTCTACTTTTGTTATCTCAGTTTGGCCAATCATCACTGCTTCATCATCAACATCAAGCTGATGATTGAGCATGCCATCAATTTTAGATTGCTCTTCATCTTCATTAGCTGATCGGTTCTTATCTTTTATTACTTCTACAATCCCTTGTCTTTCATGATGAATGGTAGGTTCTATATTATCAAAGAACTTTTGAAAAAAATATAAACTTGTCCAACTAGGACATCTTTCTCTTGTACATCAACAACATCTTCTTCTTGTACTCATATCTTAGCCTTTATCTCAGCTTTCTCTTGCCCTAGTCACTCAAGTCACCTTTATTTTCTATTTCCTTAGCTACATCTTCTTGCCTTTCCTCACAAAGGATAGGCTCTTTCTTTATGATAGGCATAGTGGATCCATAAAAGTAATCAATAAGATGAGAATGGTCCATAGAAGTAACCATACATACCTAATTTTTCTCATGGAGTTGTTCTTCTTGAATCACCTTCACCTCCTCTATTTACTGAATTGTTTCTTGAATGGACCTCCATGAAGGAAAGGCTCTAGGATTTTAAGGGGAAAGGAGTGGAGACTGAATAATTTCTTTCTCAATATTGACTTCAGCATCTTGGCTTATGTCTGATTGTTCTTTTTTTTCTCTTAATTGCTAGATCAGATTCTAAGTCATAAACTTGGGTTAAGAAAACCCTACTTCTATACTTGTTCTTGCTATGGATAAGAAAGAAGGAATTTGTTATTGTGTTTCCTTTGTAGCTATCATTTAATGTTGAAGATGTTGATCTTCAAGTTCAATTTTCTTTTCTAGGAAGGTTTCAAAATCAAACCTTGATTGTCCATGAAAATTAGCCTTCCCAACACTAACTTGCCTTTCCTCCCAGACTCTCCCTTAGGCAGATTTCCATGAGGGGAAGGTTGGGGGGAGTTGGGGGGAACTATGATGACTTGGGAAATAATTTGGTGAGGTCTTATGAGTGATTATGGGAAGCTTATAATGAGGTTGAGATGGAGTGAATGATGGAAGACAAGATGGTTGATGAAGTGTTTGCTGTTCTTCATGGGCTACCAACTTCTCCTCAATCTTGGAGATGAGTCCATCTATGTCAAGAATGTCACTAATATATATAGGATAAACTCTCCCAATGAAATACATCCACTCCTCCTTTTCTTGTTACACTAAAGTCTTAACCCCTCTAATGACATGTTTTGGAATTACCTGACCATACCCCTTCAACATATCAATATTTATCATATTCCTCTCTTGGTATAATAGAAATTTTTTAAGGATATATATATATATATATATATATATATATATATATATATATATATATATATATATATATATATATATATATATGGATTGGGGCATAATTAGTCTATTTAGGAATGTCATCTAGCTACCGTGATTGATTAGGAGGGTAACTAGGCTATAGAGGGGGTAGTGTTGACTAAATTTGACTTTTAAGTCAAACTGGGACCCGTATAGGTAAAATCATAAGTTTTAGATGTTTTATGGGGTCTAATGTATTGTCATAGGGTGTATTATATATTATTTTATGTCATTTAATGTCATCCTATCCTTGGTCTTAGGCATATTATTCAATTTGTCATTTTGGGTCATTTAGTGGGCTTTTAAGAGTCATAAATGCAAGTGGCATCCCAAGGTGCATATGTGTTATATTGTCCTTTCAAGAATACAATAGTTTAATTTACCTATCATTTATGTTAGTTGTATTATAATCTTGTAGGTTGTTTAACTAAAATTTAAGAAATCAACTAAAAAAGGGAGCATTTAACACTTGTACGACCCATGGGAAAGTGTGCGACATGGAAGAAGGTGATGTAACATATATTAATCTTATTCACACTCATATAAATTATTTTTGTTCTATTTAAGTGCCATTTTAAGACAAAACAATTATACTCCTTTGCTTTCTTAGACATACATAAGTGACCTTTAGGTTTGTGCTTAGTACAAACAACTCAAGAGGTTTTAGGTCAAATTATTTTGGGAAGTTGTAGTACACTCAATGACATTAATTTAATTTAAAATAGTTAAAATAATGGTGGAGTATGATTTATGGGCCATCCTCTTGAAGTTGACTATGCTTTTTTTCTTGTTGTTTCATGCACCATATAGGTTTTGCTCCATTTTGGGTAATTTCATACAAACCCATTGATGATGTTGACTCCAAAGGATGTTGTCTATCTTTTAAAATTATCTCCATTCTTATTTTCAGGTTTCATGGTATTTTGATGGGCAAATTTGTCTCATGTGGAAAGAAGGTACCACCATGTGTAGTCTCAGTCAATTTTTCACTTGCAAAAGGTTGAATTCCATACAAAGGATTTCATGTGAATAGGATATGGTGTATTTTCATGTCTCCATGTCATGTTTTTCAACTAACTTCATGATTATTTTTATAACATCATGCTTTGGGTAGCTTATAATCTTGCCATCCCTCATAATCAACTCCATGCATAATTTCACTTGCAGTCACGTGTTTAGAGCTTATCTAACTTGTTCATGGAATGGTAATCAGGGTGTTTTAGTTGTCCAAGTCATCAAGAATTGAGGATATTTCATTTGGATATTAATAAGGATACAAGACTGGTTACAAGTTCATTCCCCACACTAACCCGTCACTAGTTTTACCTTATTGCTAGTTCCATATGTCTACAAGTGGTTTTTGTGTTGAAACGGATGTTTTAAACTGGTCTTAAGATATCCTTGATGTAAATCATGAATTTGAAGGTTTGACATTGATTTTGGGTTGTTCTTGAAACCATTCATCCACCTGTGTTGCTCTATTCTACACTCATTTCGTACATACAACCCATATGCACCTATAAGATCCTTTTACTGATGTCAAGCTGAGAAGTGGGAAGATCGATATGGTTTTCAACATTATAATATTTCTAAGGGTTCATTCGGACATTTTTTGGAAGTATGGTAATGATCATAAACCTATCCATCTCATATTTCATAAGATTCCATGCTCACTATCTATGCATTCTAATGCCACCTACAGGTGGTACCTCAAGGTTTTGAATGTCTTTGAATGGTGAAATTTGGAGCATAGTAAAGTCATTTTCAAATCCTAACATGAAATTTGATCATTAAAAACCTAATTGAGGTGTAAAATGGTATAATGGAAGGGTAAACACCTAAAAGGATACAAGGACTAAATTCTAGGATCAAATCCCTAAAATAAAGAAATAGAGGTCCAAGGGAATGTTGGGAATATATTATAACATGTTTTCAAATATCTTTAAAGCATCTAGATGGGTATACCTTTTAGCCATATCATAGGAAAATACATATGAAAAAAATGGAGTCAAAAAGATTTAGGCAAAGTGGTTTTTTAGGGTCCTAAATATGACCTTAAAAATTCTAAACTCTATACTAATGTCTACATGATTTTGAGTTTTGGGTGACAACTAATTTTCTAAGAGCAACTAAACATTGTCTCATGACTAGTGGTTCCATGGAATAAATGGTGGACAAAATGGTAGGAAAACCATTATTATGAGGTTGATACATGGTTTTCAATGTTCATGGACACCTAAAGGTGTCCCTTCTTAGGGAAAATGCCCACCTACAACTAAGCATGAAAATAGTGATCAAAGAGCAGGGTGTCTTGGTGTTTCTAGCACATTAAAGATAAACCCAATGTATAAGTAAATCATAGATGGATTTAATGATTCATATAATGTCTCCATACATCATGACCAAGTTTCAAATAGGTAAATACACACCTACAAGAATCTTAAGGGCAGAGTTTCTTAGTCAAGAGGGAAGAACTCAGTCTTAAGAGTTCAAGGTGCTTGTAAAGCCATTAGGAGGGGTTGGAATGATGAAGCCAGTAGGTGACCAACTCCATTAAGATTAGGATAAAATTCATAAACCATTAACATGATGAAAAAACCTATACATAACCCTTATGACCCTATGAGTACTTACAACCACTGATAGAGGATTGTTACAGGTGGTGAGTAGGAAATGTTGCTTATAATGATTAACACAACTTGATATGGAGAAGATGGAAATAAAAAATGTAAGATGAATCTAAGGGGGATAATATATGTTTTTGTACATTTTCCTTGAATCCAAACCATGCATACACCTACAAGTACAACATCCTAAGGTAAAACATAGTCAAGAATGTATACTCAATCTTAACTAAGTCAAGGTATATGAGGAGTACCTGAGAGTTTGAAGTGATGAGTGATGACTATAATCCTTTAAATGTGATCATAATAGCCTAATGACACTCTATTGGTGGATATTTAATAAAGAGAGGTCTCTAAACATACAACACATAGTCCTTATGAGGAGACCCTACATATAGTCTTATGACTAACAGTGTATTTATAGGTTCTAGAGAGTTTGAAGGGTCAATTGACCTAATGGAGGGGTGAGTTTTTTTTAGGATTTCTCCACCACTTTGATAATTTATTAAAACATTTAACTTTTATTTAGGAAATAGGGGAGTGTCCTCTATTGTGTCTTAGACAGAGGGCACTCCCTTTATGAATAAAACCCTTCAGTACTAGGAAGGAAAGGTAAAAGATGAAAGTAGGAGTTGAGTAAATACTTAAAGAAGGTATGGAGATTTGGAAAAAATCTAGGGCAATATGTTATCAAATTCATAAAAGGATGGAGTTAAATAGGGTACCCTACACTCTTAAGGTTGTAGGTAGGCTCATGAGGCAAGGGTACGCCTAAAGTCCAAACACAAGTTCATTGTCACTTTTAGATCTAAGTGAGATTTTCAATGAATCTAGACATGTTAATAGAGGAAAAACATAGGTGACAGAGCTTGTGGGATGTATATGAAGCATAAGGAGGTCATATTTGGGCTTTGAGGTAAGATAAACTTACTAGGCATGGCTAGGCCTAAAAGCCAAATGGGGAGTCACTTACATTTTTCACATGAGGTGAGTATTAAAACCTATTGGATCATGAATATGGGGGTAAAATAGAGGTTTTGAAGCTTCTAGAAGGTAAAAAAACCCCAAAGAATATATTTTTATCCCAAAATCAACATTAGACTTATGAAAAAGGTGAAAATAAGCTCGATAGGAGAGGTTAAAATGCTCACATATTTCATTAGGCCTTGCATGGAAGCCAAATTATTTTGGAGAGGTTAGTAGGGGTATTAAAGAACATGTTAGTGGAATTTTAAAAAAAACTTTAATGTGAGATCTTTATGAACAAAGCTTAAGAGCCAAAACTATCCAAAACCCTTGCAAACCTTGGTTAGTGACCCGATGGAGGAAATGGAGCTGAAAAGTTATCACAATGGACCAGTTTGACTAGGATGATGATTAGACCTTGTAGGATACTTCCTAAAGTTACTTCCCACTAGGATGAGATGTAAGAAATTGTATAGATAGGGTACAAAATAGTGTTTTCTTGACTATTTTATGTGTTTTGTAGTTTATATAAGGATTATGAAGATGAATTTTTTTTTGGAGGAATATTGAGACTTTTAATAACTCCCCATGGTCATTTAATTCATCAAAAAACTCTTAAGTGTTCAAACAAATTGCTTCATCTCAGCCAATCAAAATTGGCATAATGGACATGGCAGTGAGAAGAGTGGAAATATTCAAGTAGACTAATTTTAATGTGTCATTTATTATTTTAAGGCCATGAATGGTCTTAAAATGTGTCATTCACTCCATCCCATGGATTTTTATAAACAACCAAAGCTAAATTTGAGGACAAGTGTGTAAAGTACATGAAAGAAGAGGTTTCTAGGTTACAGATGATTATGGCTCATTCCAAAATGATTCTAGATGACCAATCATACAACCAATGCATGGAGATGAATGTATAAAATCCTTCCAATTCATCCCAATCATCAGACCTATCTGTAATTAGTTTTTAGATGTTTAAATAGGTCCAAATCATGAAGATAGTTTGTTAAGCCAGAATGAGGAGTTTCATGACTTGTATGGACACTTGTGCTTCTTGGCCTTGTATTATTTGTCCCACATCCTCTTCTCATGCATAAGTAATTTATTATCTCACCTTGACAAGTGTCCTTGTGACCCTTTTCCTTTTATCTTCTCCTCTCTCTCTCAAGTTCTATAAGCCATTTTAGCCATTGTAATTTATGCTCCTCCTAAGTATGGAGAAGCCCTAATCATTTTCATACCATTTGATCAATAAGAATACTGATTTTAACTCTTTCATAACTATTCATAGTGTGTTTACTTGGATGATGTATCTTGCTTAGTGAAAACTATGGATTCCTTAGCATGTTGTCTCATTCTTTCACCTATTTGCAGCTTCTTCTTGCAGGTCATGTGAAGTGTTATAGGAAATTTCTAGGATTGAGTGAGTTAGTATTTTTATTAATTCTATTCAAGGCCTCTTGTCTAGTCCTCCTATCCTTACACATTCATCCATAACCTTCACAATGAAACATTGATGTGAGAAGATTTAGATTGGAAAATGTATGTTTGGTTAGTCTCTTGGTTTCATGTGTAATATGCCACTGGTTAGATGTCATAAAATTATTTGGTGTATCACCTCCCTTAAGATCATTTTCTTTCAATTATATCTTTCTCCCTTTTCACCCCCCAAGTTTAGGTGTAGTAGTGATCCAAAGTGGTACATCAATGGAGCTAGCCCTATCTAGAGATTCACCTCATTCTTAGGCTACCTACACACCTAGAGGTGTTTCCATTATGCCACTTGGATGAGGAGAGATCAAGCATATCCTCAAAGGGTGAAAATCCAAGTGAAAATAGTTTTTGGAATGCTTGGTATGACTCTTGGTCTAAGAGGTTGAAATATTTTTGGTGTTGTCGTTCAACAATCAACCTTTGGAGGCATCTATCTAAGCATCAATGGTGACTCCAAAGTTATATCAACTAGTCAAGTAGACTAGGTTATCCTTTGAATATGGTTGTTAATATTTTACTTTGTGTTCTTTCTTTTAATGAGGTTTCATGGCTAATTTTAGTATTGAGTTTTTTTTACACATGTTGGTGAGACATATCAAGCTTATGGCACTCCCTATCAGCCTTGCTGTGATTCTTACCAATCTTATATCCAGCATATAGCCCCTTATCAACATGATCCTTATCATCCCTATAAATATAATTGTCATTATTTTTTTTAGTCCTCCTATTAGCCTTCTCCATATCTTTCTCCTAGTTAACCTATCCATTTCTCTAATCAACCCATTACAACTTTCAAGAAGACACTCTTGGGCTATGAGAAGTATATGCTAGAGATTGATACACTAAGGGGACATGGTTAAGATGTTCCTATAAATTTCATTCACAAGGTGAGATATCCCTTAGAGTTAGTCAAAAGAGAGAGGGAACCTATTGAGAGATCCAATTGGCAAAGGCTCACAAATGAGATGCTAGATGTGAGTGGTTTGATTACATCCTTGGAAGATAAGCTAAGAGTTTATGAGGTGTAGCCTTACCAAGTATATTATCCCTAATATTCACTTCTCCAAGATTAATATAAATCATAAATTACCCCTATTCATGATCCCAATCAAGCTTACCAAAGTCATCTTTTTTCCCATCAATTGGAAGAGAGAGTTGAAAAGACAAACCTTGTTTTTGAAGCTAATATTGATAGGTAGATTGAGTTGGCTAATATGCATATTCATCAATCTATGTCATAATAAAAATAAGTGGAATATAAGCCCTCATTTCCCTCTCCCATCACATCCCCACCTCAAGTGGAGACCTCTAGATATGAGATCCCAAGTTGGAGAATCCAAGCCTAGAGGTGTTTCCATTGTGCCACCTTGATGAGGAGAGCTCAAACATCTCCTCAAAGGGTGAAAATCCAAGTGAAAATAGGTAGATGATACTCATATAAGGATTGATGATCTTGATAATAAGGGGGATCATCATAGGAATGGAAAGGGGTAATATTATGATGGATTAGTTGTTCATAGGGAAGATTAGGGTAGTACTCCTACATGTATGACTAATATAGGTCCTCACACTACTAGTGAGGATCATAGAAAGACGTATAAGGATTGTTTTAAAAATAATTATAAGGAGAGGAAAGATAAAATCCTTTTCTATATCCTATCATAGCCTATAAAACATGAAGATAACTGAAATCATGAACAAGAATATGCCTCATACCTTGACATAGGGACCAAAGAATACTTGCAACTAATTTTGATGATAAATGTGTTGAAAACTTGAATCAATAGCTAAAATTGGGTCCCATCGGGAATGACAAAAACTATTTGAGGCTTAGGCTGCACCCTAGCTGAGCAAAGGATTATTTAGATTCTCTTGCTCAAACCTAGTCCAACAAAGAATGACCCTAGACTATGGGTCACTAATCTTGGATTAGACCTCTAGGATTTTTAATGAGGCTAAATCCTCTAATGTATCACTTAGATCATTTCCACTAAAAACTACTAATTATTTGGGGGAAAAGGGGAGAAAGAGACTGAAAGGGAAACCCTAAGCTATTATTGGTGATACACCTAGGAAGATTGTTCCTCGACTTTTATTTGAGATTTTAAAACACTAATGAGATAAAATAAATGACTGGATCTACAACTCCTAAGTCAAAAATGAATCAATGTTTCATGTAAAGGTTTCATCAATTGATCAAAGCTTGAGGGAAGTGATGAAATAAGCCTGATTCAAGGAACTAACCAATAAATGTATCCACTATTGGCTTCAATCAAATGACATCAAACACTAGGCATGACCTGTATAACATGACAAACTATCAACTAGGTGAGATCATGATTTGACAAGGGAGAAAGTTATACCACATATGAAAATCAACTAACATGATCACACTAGATAAGCTTAATAAAATCTTAACTTAGTCTTGTATTCATCTCAAGAGGTTACAAAGCTTAATCTTGGCATAGTATAGTCATGCCCAAGAAAGGGACCAAAATCAAGATCTCAAAGCTTGAATTTATAGTAGAATAGGATGAGAGAGAGGAGAAGGGATGTATGGGAGAGTGGAGAAGGTTTCATAATGATCAAATATAAGATTACCACTAAAATCAGTCATAATAGCCACTTAAAACTTCATCGATCCCTTCTCTACATTAATGCCACTATGTATTTTCTTGGCATGGAAGGTTGGATCATGAAGGTCAAGACCACTATAGGAAGCAACCAACCCTAACATATGAATCCTTCTCAAGCTCTTCTACATTAATGTCCTTAAATGTAAGGGCAAAATCTTCATATTCATGTACCTGATAGAGCCATGATTAAGTTTGCCTGTAGTGGATGTAAGTACCTACTTGTCAAAGATAAGATTGTGTCAAAGGATGAGATACCTCACCATATCTCATTTATGTCTACATCATGCCCAACCTAGGTATGGATCTCTACTATAAATTAAAAACCACTCCAATATATTGATTTTTGTATAGTCATTATATTGATGAAGATCTATAGATGGTATAACTTTGTTTTAGACTATATTACGTTTAAAAAAACCTATCCTAGATTTGAGTTTTAATGGCAATAGGGACTCATTATTAGCAATCTTGAATATATGGCTACATCTATTTAATGGTGTTTGATTGATCTCTAATGGTGGTACACACCCTTTGAAACATTTACTCTTGGTTTGACCTGAACCATGTTTGACCTCCAGTTGAATCTCCTAGCTTCAACATTTAACATCAATCATTGATCTTGATTTGGGCTTCTCATATTGTGCTAACATTTAACTTTGTATTTTTCTTGTGGGTCCTGCAGTCAGTCCTATCTAGTCTTTCACTTATACCATGTGGTGGCCTGATATTCATCCTGAGCTTGTTGACTTTTTGACCTTACACATTATCTATCTCCCTTTACATAGCTTGTATGTGCACCATTGATTTACTTGATAGTTACCATGGTCATGACACTTGGAAACTATGCATTTATTCCCAAGATCCACTGACTAGTTGACCTTTCACTTATTATTAATCTGGTTTGGTATGATGGATCATGCACTATTGATCTACTTAGACCCACTAGATTTTTTAGTTTCTAAATGCCATTAGATTTCCATTTAGGTACCAAATGTATTTTTACTTGTCAATCTTTCATTTAATCTTAGGATATGTTGACCTTTTGATTATGAGCTTATCATTGATATTCGATGTGTTATTTAATGTGTTCTATTGGATCTTCGAGACCCACTAACATCATTGATTACCTACTCACCATTGGATCTGATATGATATTCCATGATCTTGGTACTTTTTAGATATACATTAAACTTTAGAATATTTGAATTCAAATGGTTATTTTCTATAGCTTTAACTTTGCGTCCCTGCACATGTCTTACTCTACTATTTCAACTTTGAATGCCTATATATTGAGATAGAAAGCTCATCAAGATATGAAATTTGCATTGCATGATTTAGGCATGATTAAATTCATGTCCATACAATATTTTTCCCTGAGAGGATTTCTAAGCATACTTATAAAATGCACAATCAAGATGACCAGTCTAGTTTTTCATGATGTTTGAGATGTTCTGGCTCTTTAAATCTTGCTTTTTCTATCTTTTGATCATTTATGGGTCAACAACTCTACTCAGCTTCTCAATCTAGGTAGAAGCTTAGTATGTGGGCCAACATTGGCCAACAGATCCACATCCACCCCTCCATCCATTAGGTTTAAAGGATCCAAAAAATAGTAATCCCCCACCTAAGAAGAGGTTGCACTAAAATAATAACAGGGCTAGGACTAGGTGGTGATCCTCACCAATAAAGACCAGTAGTGGATTTACCATGCACTAGAGGAAAAGTCAATTCCACCCTTTTCAAATTAAGGGGGAGGAGAGAAGTGGTTTTGGTTATAGGAAAAAATCCTTCGGTGTCTCAAGTTTGGTGGCAATAAACTTTGTGGTGGATGATCCAAGGGATACATGACTCATGGCATAAGGAGTGTTCCCCTAATGTTCAATAAACTCTTAGAAATGCCTGACTTACATGAAACTTTTGTCCACTTGAGATTGAATCTGCATATAGTTTAAAGATAAAACAACCATTGTATTGTTAATAAAGAATCAACAAGATGACTCCTCATTTTTAAATAAAGAAGTGTTTCAAGATTTTCATAATTAAATTGTTATAACAACTCTAAATAAATTCTTGATTCATAAAATCCCCAAGGAGGGACAAATACCATGAGAAAGGTTCAAGATGGTAGGGTTGAAATAGACTTTGTATCCACTACAAATTAGACTGAGACTTGGGGCATGTTCAAAATATATAATTGAAATACTTAGGCCTAGAATAGGTTAGACACTTGGGTTGATCAACTCCAAGGTGAGAAAGTCACTCCCCAAATAAAAGGTCTTGATAGGATAGACATCAAAGGAAATCATCTATCTTGGGTTCAAGCTTGGCATTCCAAATTTGATTAAGCTAGACATGCCACATCCTGGGTGAGGAATGAAGGTTCTAGTGCCTATTGAGTTTACCAAGAGCTGACAAGAATGGACTCATCTTGATAAAAGAGGTATGGATAATAGTTCTTGAAATGAATAACCTAGCTTATGGATCATGGATAAATGTGGAGGTTTTAGATCTGATTTATGCATCATGACATCTAAAATCAAATCCTAAATGTAAAGAATAATTTTTAAGTCAAAATTATTTAAATTAAATTTCTCTTTTAGTGAGGATAAAGGGGCTTGGTTGCCAACATAAACTAAATCCTTTATAGATTAAATTCATTTTTAACAAAGTCTCAAAACTTATATTCCAAACATTTAAGCCAGATAGAGGATATTACTGGTCATGATAAGAAACAACAAAAAATTATGGTCATTGAAAGAAAGGCCACTACGAAAGCCATCACCAACCCATTCTAAATGAGGATTAACTACTTCATAATATTTATAAGATAATTTCACCAAAACTGATCCTCCAATTTTGATAGGAGCACGAGTGATTTATAAAATTTGGATACCATTTTTTTTCCAACTAGGTTTACCATAGGGAGATCCAGATGAAATATAAAGATGTATGATGATTTTATAAGATTCATTGCATTCAATGGATTTAAAAACACACTTATCACATATGGAAATTATCTATTTGTATATGATAATGATCCTTATACCTCCTTTGTCATGATGAATATTACAAAAATCCCAAACAACTTTGTGGAGCCCCTAATGTTTTTGGGCATAAGACCAAAGACAATCTCTAAGGATACTAGCCAATTTGACACATGAGGCTTTAGAAGGGGCCAAAAAAAATGAATAATAAACATGAGAAACATCTATAATATTAGTACACACTTGAAGTTTCTATAACAAAGAGATGGGTTTGGTGACCTAGTAATCCAATATAGACACTAAATTTTAATCGTGACATACTTACCTTGGTCTATTTTATATTTTGTTAAACTTAATCTCTACATGAGCATTCACTACTCTATTCATGGTATTGAAAAATGATTAGAACATCATACATACATCCCTATTTTATCTCATAGACTATTGGAAAAATAGCCCAAATATCCCTTGTTCTCTTAAGACACTTCTACGTTAAGTGGATAAGACCACAAGCTGATCTTGTCTACTAGTGTGCTTCTATCCCTAGAACACTAATAATAATTTTTGGAATGGGACATGTTTCATGATAGCCCTCCTAGAATTTTTGAAAAATCAATTAAAGGAAATATTTTATGCTGCTATATAAGCACATCAAGGCCACTCATTACAACATCTAACATTTATCATATATCGAACACTCACCTAAAAATATTATGTTACAAACTACTATACATTGAGCAAAAGATAACTAATATTTCTAATTCTAGTTCTAATTTATTTTAATATACGTAGGACATGTCTAAATCTATTTTATTATAGGTCAAGGTAATTCATTGCCAAGCAATAAACCATTATTTTGGGTGTATCCATATATTTCCATAATTATAGATTACACACTCACCCTAGTGGTGATAACTACATTAGTCTTAGGCCCTTTTGGGCTATGTAGGAAACACTCATATTATGTGGAGTGTTTTTAGGATAGCTTGGCTAGTTCTCTAACCCTATTCCCCCATTTTGAATTTGATATCAATTTGATTTTTTTGTAAGATCTAAGGTTTCACATTTTCATGTCTTTTTCACAATAAATCAGGATACACAAACAATCAATAAACCTTCAAAAATAACTGTATGTGTTCAAATAAAAAAACCAATTGTATAGTTTACCTAGACATTACTATAGTCAATAAATAAGGTAAAAATGTTATCCTATCTTCCTAGCATAGTTTTTCCCCTGTGTTTTTTCCTATTATGATTTTGGATGTGACGTATTTTTTAGGCCCTAGTCTATTCTGTATTATTAATCAGTATCCACAATCAACATATAGTCAGTTTGAGCTAAGTATATTTACAGCTTGTAGATTTATTTTTTATAGATCATTTCCATTTATGCAAGTTTTAATATTTTAATTTTAGATTATATATAATATTTTACCCTATAATATAAATCAATTTCTATACATCTAATTATATTTAATCTAAATCTTGACACCATTAAACATTATGGTGAACCTACATATTTTATTAGAGCATTGCTTGTTATTTTCTTGGTTTTTGAGTGGTCTAGGGTTTTAGCTGAATTTATGATTTCATAAAAATTAGAAAGTCTTGGTTCCCTGCACAAAAATATTTTGCATTTTATTTTCTATTTCTTTCTCCTTGTTTTTAAGAATTATGTTTGAGTAGTTGTAAAAATACTTAGAAACTGTCATTTCGAGCTATGTGGTGATTTATTTTATGAACACTATGGTGAGAGGGGAACTTCCCCAATACTAATATCTAGTTTAAAACAATATTTAAGGAGTTTAGTTTCCATGTAACTCATGGAATATCATAATCTCTTAGGTTACTATATTTACACCATATGAAGCCTCTTTTAGTAGTTTAATTTATGGTGTCCTTGAGAGGAGCATATCAACCAGGGAGGTTACTCTCATTGTACCCTCAAAAATGGAGTTAGTGGGATATTGAAATGGTTCATCTACTTTATTTAGTGATCTAAAACACTAATATGGAACTAATCGATGAATTATAAATTATATTTGAGAGCCCACACAATCAACCAAACCCATGCCTAGATCATAGTTATACCAAGTGATTTTTTCTTGTATTAGATTCATAATGGGTTCAATGAATAAATATTATTTCATATGTTGCATATGATTATAAAATTCCTTGTTTCATATTGTATCCCCTTTCAACATGTTATTCATTATGTTAGGCATGGATAATATATAAATCTAATCAGGGAGATAAAATGTATAATATAGACCTCCATGCACTTTTCATTTCTTATTATTGTAACATTACATTTTATACTACTTTTCCCAAAATATTAAATTCATGAAGAGATATTTGTGTCACATATACTATTATTATTTGGGGTAAATAATAAATTTACACTTCATATAATATTGAAATAATAGGCCTTGGATATAAAGAGAAGCCTACCCATTGCTAACCCAATCAAGCAAACCCATCTCCTAAGATCATACCTCTTGATAACAACTCTTGTTGTAATATCTAATCTGAACTAATTCCTATCACAACTAGATTCCAAAGAGCATGTGAAAAACCTTATTTTACTTCCTCATTCTCACCCTCAACCTAATTGTATTCATTTATCTTTTCCCATTATTTATCCAAATCTCATATTATATTCTCATTTCCATGTTGTTTAAACTAGAAAGGGGTGACCACCCTTGCCTTCTCAACCCAATGTTACTACTCCCAGTTTTCCTCCTCCACCTTCTCTAACTTCCTCAATACACATTTATCAATACTATGGGTATAATCTCAGTGACTATTTGTGAAATACTTTGGCCAAGATTTATATTCTACACACACACACACACACACACACACACACACACACACACACACACACACACACACACACACACACACACACACACACACACACACACACACACACACACACACACACACACACACACACACACACACACACACACACACACACACACACATAATAGAACACCTGCTTATAAGGATATCCTATATGTAATGATGCAAGATACCAAATTTCTCATTGATACACAACTAAATTCATTATATTCTATCATGAATACATTAACAAATATTTATAGTACTCTTACTTTTGATAATGAAAATTCACCTCCCAAGCATATCATTGAGTAACATCTTTCATTATTTATTCAGACTCCAACCATAGAAAACTAATCAAGTAGGTATTGGTTGACAATGGTTTTGGGAAAAAAAAATTCAACTATGAATTCATACATAAATTAGGAATTTTTATGACCAACACACCCCATTTTCATCCTATATTTGGTCCTTATCGAAATTCAAATTAATTATAGAACCTAAAATATATACAAGCCTAAGTTCTAATTATCACTTTTTGGAGCATGAATGTTAGCTTTAAAGTTCACTAAAAGTTATTCCAAAGGTTAAAATTCATGTTACCTTGATTTAATTAAATAACCTAACTAACCTTTCAACTATTTATTTTATTTGGTTTTGTGTTTTATACATCATATTTAATTTATAGGTTAGTTTTGAGATGATAGATATTGTTTTATCATCAAAAATTCATAGACTATAGACGTCTATTTAGGCTCTAAACAAAGCTACAACCTATCATCAACTAGACATTAAAATTATTTCTCTTTGTTACTTGCATCAAGAACACATTGAGATTTAAATACTTTCATGATATTGAATAAGTAGGATTATTCCATGTTTTACCATGTTATTACATATAGAGAGATAGTTCAACATTATCACTTCAAATGACTAGTGACTGACTAACTACATGAGATAATTCCACGTGTTATCATCCTGGTTCATCACAAGTTTTTGGAAAAATAGATAAGTCATGAAAACAAGAATTATAGTGCCTAAGTGATATTATGCCACACATATTCATCTCACCCTATCATAATTCTTTGCTCAAAGTTCCAAGTTTTATTTACCATCAACCAATTGAATGAGTGACATTAGTCCATATATCATCATCTCACTTTACTTTAGACTTCAATCCAAAGGTTAAATTACTAAGACAAGAGACAAATACAGTGAATGATATTATTCCACATTTCATCATATTGTAACATAGAATCCTATATCCAAAATTATAGATTATGAATACCAGTACCAAGTAAATAAATGATAGGCTAATGCATGTCATACTTTGCATAGTCAACTACCATGTGTCACTCATTGGTTAATCCAAATGTCCATTATAGAATATTAATTTTCCACATGTCATGACACATGTCACCAAATAATTACTTTAAACACTAATATAATTTATATCCTTATTTTAAAATTCATATTCAAGTGATAAAGTGAAAGGCCTGCATGTGTTCTATTAACTTAGTTAGATACAAAAAAAAGATATATACATAGAAACTAAGAGAATGGTGACAATTGTAAAAGGTAGATAGGCACATTAAAACTTAAAAATATGAATAAAAAGTAAAAATTAGATACAAAGGGACACATGTCAAATAAATATCCATGAAAGCTTATGTCATCAAATTCAAAATTATTTAGGCATGTGACAAGGACTATTATACTACAATTAATTTTAATGAATTGAAGATATTAGAAATGAATTCACCACTTGAGACTGGGCTAAATGTTACACTCCAAGTTTAATTTAAGTTATGATTATTAGTTTCCATGGAAGAACATCCTAATTACATAATTTAGACTAAGATTTATGATTTCTATGGCCCTGTTAAATAAGATACATGCAACCCCATCCATAACATATGTGAATGAAGTCTGGTGCGTATTACTATCCATAATTTTAGATGGACAGGGTATACCTACATTGAGAGAGATTATAATTTATGACGTAAAGTCTCAAAGGGTCAAAGGGTCATATACAATAGGACATACACAAATTTATGCATGCTATCTTATTTGGTGGATGTTATATGTGGCACCCTTAACTCTACTATCACATCTCATTGGGAACCTAGAGGACAAAACAAAATATATGATGATTTTAATTTTTATCACATTAAAAAAATTATAAATCACATGTAAAAGATATAAGACACCTTATATCCAATGGTGTATAAATAAATTAGTGAAAAACTAATGCCAAGGTTATTTTCATAAATCAAGAGATCACTCACATCATTGGGGGAATACTAGTTCTATCATGACCATACAATTATTAGATTTTAGAGCACATTGGTGGCACCATTTTATATTATGAGGCTAGTTGTAAATAATATATGAGAACAATAATTTTTTTATCATTATCTAATGGTGTTGATGAAAATATTAGAAGGGATAAACTATATAAATTTCACAGTACACCCCTCAATATTGGAATAAATCAATTCCAAAATTGAGAATAATTAGATAAGACCTCTTTTTATAGAGGTTTTTTTTTTTCATTTTAGATTAATAGAGTTTAGATTTTCAGACCCCAGAGAGGTGATAGTGCAACACAAACAACTTTGATGGCAGGTTCAAGACTAATTATGGCCATAAATAATACATGCATGATTATATTTTTCTAAATGTTGATGATGAATCTTAGGTGTAAATTATAATTATATGGATATGTATGTCTATGAGGATTTCCCAAATTATCTAATATGACCCGTCTACCATGAAGGATGATGCAAAAATAATAGATCAAGAAGATAAAGGAAAAACTCCAAAAATAATAGATCAATATCAACAAGAGGATGAGCTAGAAAAAGATACTAATTAAAAACTAAAGGTTAAGGTCCTTAAGAGCCTCCCAAAGACAAAAACATATATTAAAAACATCTATATATATGATATCCCTTAGTTCCTAAGGCCACATTTTCATTTACACTTTTAGTTGCCACAATCCCACCAACTCAAGCACTAGTGGTGAGTGATTCACCTTCTTCTCCTCTAATGTGTATTACAACTAGACCTCCTATGGTAGTTAAAGCAAAAATGACTTCACCTTCTACTCTAAAAAATCCCATATTTATATAAAAATAATAAAGGCCACCTTAGTTTTTAGGGCCATCATTGGGCCTCATATACTCATACATAGAAGATGAGTATATAGAAGAATACTTATTGGAGGAGAATGTAGATGAATCTATAGAAGATGGATACTTAAAATAAATCTATGATAAAAATGTAGAGGAAGAGACTGCATTTGATGCCTTTGAAAATTCCCCTACATGTATTATTTGGAAATCATATCCCTAGTCCTCCTCACATTCATGATGAATAAAAAACTACTAAGAGTAAAGAGGATACATATGCTATTATTACCCAAGAATAAATTATAAAATAAAGTCATTATCCTCCTCATACTTATGATACAAAGAAGATAATAATTAGCATAAAGAAATCAGACCCTATTACCACTAAAAAAATAAACAAAGAAAACAATCCCATGGGCACCTTTGCCATTCATGCAGATGTTCTAGTTTTTTTAGATATTGTTCTTAATGTTACTTAAACTACCTTAGTTTTCACTTCCAACACCATAAATTCATTATGATCAGGTAAAGTTTCTAACATTTTTCCTACTATTTATTCTATTACAAGTTCTTAATTTAATTATTTAGTCAACATTACTACCATTATTGTGGATAGTAGTATTGCTTATACTACATCTAAAAAAATCATGCCATTTTTTTAGAGTCTAATGTAGACTACTATTACATAGAAAATTATTTTTACAATTAACATAGATACTGCATTGACTAACACACATTTTAATATTTAGTGTCTCAGTCCATTTTTATAGATATACATTAAAAACACATACTTCCCCTCAACTTAGGTTTTTAATGAATAAAAGTGTTCAAACTAAGTCATCAATGATTACAATCCATGAATTTAATGATCTTACATAATATGTCATTATGACTCTTCCCATTATCAAAATCTCTAGAGATAAAATGGTCATCCCTCCATTTCTTTCACATCCACCTTCCACATATTTTGTTTCATCTCCCTCACTTGACCCCTATGATATTAATAAATCAATAAATCCCTTCACTTCCTACCATCTCATCATCTAGAAATACCTCCTCTCAAGACCTATTGGTTATAGCTCCATGGATTCAATAGATACAAGTTGAGCAATTGTTTAGACAGGTCTAATTTATCACTAAAGATCCAAAGCTAAATATATAATGTTGTGAATCTTATAATAAATTTAAAAGTTTAATAATAATAATAATAATAATAATAATAATAATAATAATAATAATAATAATAATAATAATAATAATAATAATAATAATAATAATGACCATTGGAGGTAAACAAATTGATTTCATAAGAGAGTAAAATCTTTTATCATTGACTAAGAAAAGGAAAACCCTATTTGCAAAAGATGAGATCCAATAATATCCCATTTCTATGGTTAATGCCATTGGGAAAGTTATGAAGAGAATGTTTTATGGTTTGAAATATACCAATAAGAGATTGGAACCATAGGGAATAACAGATGCCCCATATTATATGTTGTAAAATGTGCACAGCTTGGCCAAGAAACTTTATGATATTATATGTTTTATACATAAATATTGAGAAAAGTCACAACCACAATGGGGAAATGTGTTAAATTTTCATTAATCTTTAAAAATATTAGATTCCAAGTTTTTTTAATTTTATAAGTAAATAATAAAAAATTACTATCTAGACTTTAATTTATTGGAACTTCCAGACACAACTTTGGCATAAAACTATGTAAACAATAAGTGGATTCATCTCATAAAGTATCATAATAAAATGTAGGAAATGTTTGGGAATTTGACCAATTGGGAACATAAATACATATAAATAGTTAGATATATGCATATCCAAAATACATATACTCCACTAGGGTAAGTAGTGACTAAACTATTCTTTGGAAATCTACTATGATTAGCCATTGATAATTTTAATGCAAAACAAAAAAACACAATCTTTGGGAGTAGTGATTAGATTATCCAATGGATAACCTTTGTTGAGTACAAGGTATCCCAAGCTCAACAATTATATTTATTATTCAAGACTTCATTATGATTACACATGAAAATGATGAAAAAGATAGTTGTATTATTAAATATTCTAATCACCAATTTTGAGATTTTAAAGTTAGATTTTACAACGTGCATGGTCATATATATAAAAATAAGATGCAAAGAAATAGAGGAATTTGGACACCCAAGTGAGAGATTTGTTATCTCAATCTCAAACATCAATAACTTCCTCATATTTCCTTGCATACACCTTAGTACACATTTTAGTAAGTTTTATGTATGCTGATATTGACTCTACCTTGGCACCTTTGCATGGTCAACCTGGTCACACTGTGGCTACCAAAAAAAATTATTACACTAAAACAATGTCTAGTTTTTTCACATTTTTATCTATGTCAATGTCATCTATTTTTAGTTCTTCCGTTAGACTATCTCAACTAGAGTTCAGTCTAGATTAAGTGCATTTGTCACCAATGGTTCTAGTTAGAATCTATAAAGTTGTGTCGATATACTTTTGGTAGATTATTTTTATTTTATTATTCTATTTTTTATATGAAAATAGATATTGACTTGTTTATTTATAGATACTATGATCATGAAAAACTTGCATGCTAAATTAAGAGCTAGTATTATTTTAGGCTTTATAAATATGCAACAAGCTTACTAGATGAGTTAATTCCCATTCAAATTTATGTATTTCTGAGATTCATTCATTGTAAATAAAGGAGATATTTAGAAATTAGTGCAATCAAATAAATTTTATACAACTATTCTGTGAGTTGGTTTTAATATGTTGTCTTTTCCAAATTTATGTGTTTCTTTTAAAAAATTCCATTAAGTTGATAAATATATAGGAGGCCATGTATTTGTTTTATTTTTAGTGATTGGATTTAATTTTCTCTTAGGATTAATCAAATATTTGATTATAGATCATGCTAAAATTATACTGGTGACATTGGATATGCAGAGTAATTTTTTCATTAAACTATTCAATGTGTTTGATTCTCTTATAATCTTATAGCTAACCCAAAAAATACTTTGGTTCATGAGATATGCTCAAATTAGTATATTAAGTCAGCTTGGAAGGGTTTAATATTCAATTGGACCATAGAACCCATTCTTTTTTTCCTACCTTTCCTTCGTTTTGTGATTTTTTTTTATAAGATCCACCTTATTTTAGATCCATCCATCCAATGTAGGTATAAATTTATTTCAATTATTAGGAACTTTCCATATCCAAACTATATGAGGTAAACAACTAATTCACTCACCATTATTATAACATGTGGTTATTTTAAAATTTGATAATCGTAACTCATGCTTGGAGTGATTTCTTAGCAATCCTAAAATGAGAGGTGAATTCCCATAATAAAAATTGGTGTGCATAAAACCCACATCAAAAGGATTTATTTGGAGATATAAGGAGGTACCACAATGCTCGATCTAAAATCTATCAAGTTGTGTACACTAGATCCAAAAATAAGATTAAAGATCCAACTTTGATTCTAGTTTTCTATTATTATCACCTTTATAGGTTCATCAAAGGATAAGATCAGATATAGGCATCCCTAAGAGATCCATAACCCAACAAAATTGAACAATCTAATGGAACTAACCCAAATGTTTCACCATGGCTTGTTTAAATGGCTATACCATTATTGTAGTTGGTTTCATCCATGATTTACCTAGGAATCCTAAAAAGTACATTCCTTCATTCTCTCCTTTTGAAGGATAGGCTGCAAAAGGTCATATGAAATCCTTTAATATTTATTTGGGATTATTGAATGTAGTTCATAAAGACATTGTGTGAATATTATTCCCTTTCATCTCATAATATGTTTCCTACACCTTGTTTTTCAACCTTCTATACATTTTAATAACATCATGGGATCAATGTCATAATACATTTATTACATAATTTAGGTAGGTTACCAATATTAGTGTAATACATCAATACTTTTATACTATAAAAAGAGAACATAATGATCTAATTAGAGAATTTAATGCATGGTTACAAAATATATATAGTTGTATATACATTCTATATAGGCATGTTGATACACTATCTCTCTGAATGTAAGAAAACACCTTAGATTTAATAATTATAATGTTCCTTCATAAGGTCCATAATATCAATATGTTAACTAAAATCTATGTTAAATCAATAAATGTTGAACATTAATTGAATACCGAGTTGAAAACTTTAGGCATACCTAACATCAATCCAAATTTCCCAAACATGAATCCTATTCCAAATGCCAATCAATTTATCATAGCCAACAATCAAAATATGGTCTTTATTCATTTAATTTTAGTGCATGCTACACTAGAATATAATATCAAATTTTTTATAAATATTGTATTCACGTTTAATCAAAATTAGAAACACCTCTACAACATAAGGTATATTTTCTTATTTCACCAAGATAGAGTTGGATATTATTCAATGCATGGTGCATGAACTTAGCAATGAGTTTATTAATATGCAAAAATTCTCAGGGAACACATTATGGGGGAGGGGCCATTAGTAATTTTACTTTATAAATATATAATAGGCCAAATGATAATTCATCCCCCAATAATCTCCCTGAGATAAACATCTATGAGGTAGCCTTGCCCAGTTGGTGTAGAGTCCAAAACATTATACAACATGGTAATTAGACCATATAGAATTATGCATTGCCTAAAAAATATTTCAAAAGGATATGTAGGGGTATGATATTTTACCTAATCATTCTTTATTATCCATTCCTATTTCACCTAGTTCTTCTAGTACTATAATGGTATTTTAAATATATTACTTCCCATTCCTAGTTGAGGATGAGAAAAAACCTGAAGACAACCCGTATGAAATTCATGCTTTTAAAAATTTTCAAAGGAATAATTATATTCTAATAAAAAATAATCAATATCCTATCACAAATTATGTTCCTCCAAAAATAATGTAAGCATTCCTTTTGATATGAAGTCCAATAATAATCCACTGCCCCCAAAAGTAAATGATCACCACTAACATATTGATCCACCTAGAAATAATGGATATAATATAGTCAAGGATATGAATAAAATAAGGTCAAAAATTACCCTCCATTAGCTATCTCAAATTAAAAAATAAAGATAGGTATTGTTAAAATCCCTAACTAGAAAACTATCTTCTAAAATGTCAAAAAATGCACACGCCAATATCGTCATTTATGTAGACATCCTTAAGGTGCGATATTTTATGTTGACTATAAAAATATTTGGGAAGAATTGACATAATAAATTTGTTGATTCAAGATCTTCAACCAATTTGATGCCTATAGTCATTTATAAGAAGTAAGGTTTGACTCCAAACAAGTCCAACATAGTGGTCTTACAATTAGGTAAGTATTTTGTCCTAGTAGTTTGGGAAATTATAAATATCCACATGAATCTTGTTTCTTAGCCACATTTACCATAGTACATTGAAATTTTAGTATTTGACATCCTTGAGGCTTACAGTCTGCTCTTGAATCATGATTGGTTAAAAACATTGAAGGGCTACATGGAAATGGAATTTTCACACATGTCACTACTTTGGAAAAGAGTAGCCAATCATATTAGATTTGATAGAGATCCAAATATTAAATATGAAATCATCTAATATAACACTAAAAATGAAAGATTAAAAATTTCTTCCCCACATGTATGAGTTTATACTTTCACAACCAAGCCTAAGAAGGATGAATGATAATTTGAAGGTCATTTACAATTACAGGCCTTATATTTTTTAAGTGAAAGATCTAAAAAAGGCTCATGTGTAGGCATAAATATAATTGACATTGAAAAAAATTAGTATTTTGTTTATTTCATACTATGTTTCCATGCACCAAAAATCATGCAAAATATGAGGCCTTGATATTTTGACTACAATTCACACTAAAACACAATCTCAAACAACTCCTAATGTTTTGAGACTTAGAGCTAGTTGTCAACCAAGTTCAGAGTTGATAAAAATTTAATTTTTTCATATCTAAAAAAATATAATTACATAGATTCATATTCTATTTAATCATTTAAATATTTCAACATAAAATCAATCCTAATAAAATAGAATTATATTGGAGATTCCTCAGATACTTTTTGACCAAATTTGGCGCCACTCCAACATTAAAAATTATAGAAATTATTGGAAGAGTTGGTTCCTTATCATTCAACCCATGACAATGTCAATAATTTCTAGGTATTTGATGATGACCAATAAATTATAAAGTTCATGAATAATTATAGTGCTTTTGAATCCCAAATTATTAATGAAAAGGATTTTGTTTCCAATTAACAAAGAAGATGTTGGAGATGACAATGTAATTCAACCAAAATAAAATAAAATTCCTAAAGGAATGGTATCATTAGAATGGGTCTTTGACATGGATCACCAAGCTAAAAATAATAAGTCTAAAATAAGTGGATATAATTTTTCTAAGGTAAACCTAGGATCAATTGAACATCCTTGACATATCAACATTAGATTAAGCTATTATGAGCAAGAGAAGCATAAATTTAAATAATTATTGATAGAATATAAGGATGTGATTACATGCTCCTATGGATATTTAAATATATATTGTACCACTAAAAGAAAGACATGAACCTTTTATACAAAGATACAGACTAGTTAATCCTATTCTAGAATCCCTCATTTAGAAAGAAGTTCAGAATCTATTAGTTTCCAAAATCATATTTTAAATTAGATGTTTTACCTGGTTGGCTAATATTATACAAATGCAAAAGAAGAATGGTGAAATTAGACTGTGTGTAGACTTCAGAAACTTCAATCGAGCTTCAGAGGAATATAATTATCCATTGCCATCCCTAGATATAGTCATTTACATAGTTCATGGGTCTTAAATGATGTCCTTATTGGATGGATACTTAGGATAAAATAAAGTATTAGTATAAAATCATGATCAAATGAAAATTTATTTCACTTCTAAATGGGGAACTTTTGAATTTAAGAGAATACTTTTTGGACTAATCAATACAAGTGCTAATTTTCAAAATGCCATAAATTTTATGTTTCAAGGGCTCATTAATAACTTCATCATTATTTACATGGATGACCTAACAGTCTTGTCTAAGGATAGGATGGATCATGTTTCCCAATTTAAGAGAGTATTTGATATATGTATAAGGTATGGAATTTAATTGAATCTAAAAACCAATTTTTTGGATTTACAAAAGGTAAGTTATTAAGCCATGTTACCACCAAGGAAGTTATTTATATTGACCATGAAAGAGTTCAATATATTTTAAAAATTCCATATCCCAATAGTAAAAAGAAACTCAAATATTTATTTTTTAAGATAAATTTTATCCAAAAATTCATTTAAAGGTTTACAAAAATTTTAAATCCATTGAATGTTATGTGGAATGGAAACTTATATCAAAGAAGTATTTCAAGATGTTAAAACTGCCATAACCCAAACTTTATTTTTTATTATCCTAGAATTAACAAAGGATTATTCATGTATTAATTTACATCAAAACATATTATAATAATAATTCTCACTCAAAATGTTGAAGACAATGAACATTTTATCACATTCATGAGCACCAATCTGAAAGACACAAAATTGATGTATTTTATGATAGATAATTAGATATATGTTTTAATCAAACATGTGATTAAATTAAAGCATTACATTATGTGTAAATGTATACAATCCATTATCCCAGATCCACCTATCAAGCTCACACTTGGACATAATGAGCTAGGTGAGTGAAGAGCTAAGTGAATTGCTAAATTACATGAATTTAACTTAGAAATAAATCTTGCCAAAATGGTTCAAGGACAAGGCATCATTAAATTTATTATAAAAATTGATCCACACATCTCCATCAAGTAAGTCAACTAGGCTTAGATATACAATGGTAACTTGTATAATATAATTTTTCACTACCTGTTTATAGGCACATGCCTCCTAAACTAAAAAAATAAAAAAGATCACTCAGGCTTAAATAAACACATTATATGATAAATAAGGAATGTTGTATCAAAGATATTATGAAGGTATCTACTTGATATTTGTTTATAAATAAGAATCCAATGACATCATTGATAATTTCCATAAGAGTATAGGTAGTGGTCATCCTTCAAGTAATGCCACAACTCATAAGATACTAGGAATGGAATACCACTAACTTACTATTTTAAATTTTTCTCATAATCATGTCATAACTTGACATCAATTACATGTATTTGGTAAGTGATAAATACACAACTATTCCTCTATAACCTATGATTGAAGGATGCCATTTTGCACAATGGGGCCTAGATCTTGTAGGGTTATTAATCCCAATTCAGCAATTAGACACAAGTTTATACCAATAGAGAAAATTATTTCAATATAAGGATTTAATTAACTACTACAAAGACCTTTAGAGTAGAATATGTGATAAGATTCCTTGAAGAAATTATTTTGATGAGGTTTGGAACACCAATTTATTTAGTGTGTGATAAGGGCCCAACTTTTCAATTTATAGAATTCACTGAATGGGCCTATAATAATCAAATTAATATCAAGTTCTTGTCAAATTGATATCTACTAGGGAATGAGGTTGTTTAATCTACAAGCAAGAATTTTATTAATGTCATAAATAAATATTTAAAAATTAAGCAAAGATAATGGCACTTATAACTAAAGTATGCATTATGGATAGACTAAACCAGACATAAAAAAGCCCCAAAAGCTTCAAGTTTACTACTAGTATATGGGAAACAACCTATTTTATTCATTAATATTAAGTTACCAACATACCAATTCATGCAAGAGTATATGGAAATCAATGAAATAACTCATTCAAGATTAATAGACATTATCCAAATGGAAGAGCAAATTTTTTATAGAATTTTAGCAAACATCAAGACATTGTTAAGAGATGGTTTGAAAAAAGATCAAAAATCAAAATTTTCATAATTTTAGACTTATTACTTCTATGGAAAAATCACATGAGAATAAAGGAAAACATGACAAGTTCACTCCATTATTTATTAGACTAGATTAGATCACAAAGATTTTAAGTGATACTGCTTTTCAATTGAAAGACCTCCAAGGTACTTACTTGATTTTTAAATTAATGGACAATTATTGAAACACTATTTCATGCTTACTCCAATTGGGAGTGTCTTGTAATGACCATGAGTTCTAATTTAGTATTTGGAGTAGATTAGATTTACTACATTCCTAGATTAGATTTCCTTCTTTCCTAGATTATATTTCCAAATTTCATAGGTTAGGAATAACGTCATTGTAACCACTTATAGACATTTTGTTAAAATAATTCACAAAATACAACTATTCATGGTTATGGATATTCATAGATTCACTCAATATGGATTTGATTCTTATAATAAGGTACACATCATGACTAAATGGAGAATTTTATCTGGACCAAATAAGCTTATTAAATTATTGGAAGCTGCTTTGATATTTTTGTGCAAAGATTAGAAAAACTTATCATTTTAAAAGATAAAATTCACATTTACATACTTTAAACTTGTTTGAGAGACTATAAATGATGAGAAAGACAAAATATGAATAAATATTTTATTTACAATTAATTTCATTTGTATGTACCAAACCAATGGTGGTTCCCAACCCTTATTTTAAGAGAGTAAAATGAAAAAAGTCATGGAATAAGGATGATTCATTTAATAGCTATTATGGATATGGACGCTTGAATGATAGTAGAATAATGTTTAGAGTGGAATCATAGGTATCTCTGTTGGGGATATGGATGCCTAGATAGCAACAGAGCATTGCCCAACTTCTCATACATTTGTATTTAAAAGTTAAAATAACTTGAGAAAACATGATAAAGAGACCTATATTTTTGTTTAATATTTGTTAAAAATCATATAACAAGGGGAAAATAACCTTCAATTAATCACAAACAATACTAAAATTGAGAAGGTGAGTATTTTGCATGATTGTGTCAAATTCTCTTTCGATTCTTAGTTATGTTTATTTATTTCTTATAATTTTTTTAATTTGGTGTGGTAGTAAAACTAGAGATTTTGGGTTCTCAAATACTTGAGACTATTTCCCCACTAAGTCACCATTTTTGGTGACCAACATGCCCCATTTTCAGAAAAATCAAATAGGGGCCCACTTTTTTTTAATAATATCCTATATTTGGTCAATTATCAAGACATAAACTCAATTGGAATCTAAAACATGCATAAACCTAAGTTAATTATCATTTGTCAATTAATGAATGTTAGATTTTAAAAATGACTAAAATTTAGTCCAAAGGATAGACTTTATGTTTCATTGATTTAATTAACTAACCTAGCTAACCTTTTAACTGTAGACACCTAAATCTAGCCACTGATAACCTCCAACCAGGCTTTTAACCAATTTCCACCTAAAATGCACAATTTGGCCTAAAAACACTAAAACACGCTAAATGATGTGAAACTGACATATTCAAGTGCTGATTTTGGCCAAGGTATCATTAAATGGGGTAATGTAATTTATGGGCCAACTAACTTTGATCAAATCATTCTAAGGCAAAATGCTAATTTTACACGTAAGTGTTTTGGATTGATCTTTCCTATCAAATATCTTACATAACACACATTCCTTTGTTATTTTTTGTTGGTAACATCCTAAATGGGATAATAGATCCAATTCACCTAACATCACCTTTCAATTCCAATCCAATCAAATTTTGGACCAATAATAAGGCATTTTGATCAATTTGAGTAATTTGTGCACAAAGTTCTTAAGCATGCTTAAGAGATAATTAATCAAAATCAAGGCCTAATTAATAATTCCATGGAAACATATTGAAATTTTTTTTTTGGAAATGGATATTGAATATTTGCATCATCAGGTGACCCCATTTCTTAGGAAGACATCCCTAGGCCATAAATGCCACAAATATCAAGATTCATGCCTTCCATGCCTCATCAATGCCTTCCATGATGCCCTTTATGACTCTTAATTAACCATTATTCCAATGTCATGATGAGGGTAATTATAAAATTAATTCCAAAAATTGAATTAATCCTCAACCACACATGTCAATCTCAGGATGGATGGTTCAGGTTGATTCTAGACATTCTCAAAAATCTATAAAAAGGAGGCCTCACCACATGAATTTTAAGACTTGACTATGAAAATTTATAATTCAAAATTGATTACAAAGCTTTAATAAATTAGTGTTACCATGAAAAATTAATTCCAAGCCAAGCCAAGCCATAAGTCAAAGGTGCCAAAGAGAGATGGAGGTAGCCAAGCTTCCATTGATGAGGACTTCATGAGCACAAACTGAACAAGCCACTAAAATAAGCATTTTGGAGCATCCAAGGAAGGTAAAAGAGGATTTCATTTACATTTTAGTTGTGTATTTTATTCATGTTTTTTAACTAAGCTCTCCCTAGTGTCTAGGCCTAGAGATGTTAAGCTAGTTAGTGTGTTTCTTTCATTTTATTTTCATTTTGAAACTAACACCATACTAACCATCCTCTCTTGAGTCAAATTCTTAGATCACATATGGCATACCTAATGGGACAAAACACATCCCACACATGAATAAGATCATTTTACATCTTGAAAATCTTCATTTAGATCATTAAAACTCTTGCATATTGATTTTCTAACTTTGTTTTGTCATTTTTGTTTGCCATAGGTTTACGCAGTAATTGACATCAGTTAGTAAAAATGACATCATTTGGATAGCTATCATCAGTCACTATTGGTATAACCAATGTTAGTTAGATAACCATCATCAATTATCTAGTGCTACTGCCATCAGTTATATAATCAACATCAATCACTATGTTTTTAATAAAACACAGACCTAAGAGCTCTTTTTTTAAAGTTCATTGTTTTAAACCTAAAAGAGATTCAAGGCTAAAGGACATGATAATGTTTTTGTTGCAAGACCAAGATTGAAATTTGTTAAAAACATGTTTATATCACCTTTTGCGTGCTTTAAAATCAATTCAGAACCTTGTTTTGGTGTTAACAAAAAATTTAGATGTTTATGGTGAATGTTTTCAAAGTTTACAACTAAGACCAAGGGGTCAAATGAACACCATCTCATTTTCCATTTGGGCTTAAAAATGAACTCACCTTTTCAATCTTTTTGTATTCAATTAGTTTTCTAAATTAAAATTTTATTTGGCAAAAAGAGGAATGTTGTGTGTATGCTCTTCCATTTTTCCCCTTTAGGGAACCCTTGAAATCAAAAGCATTATTCCTATTACAAGTAACCTATTCCATCACTTAGAAAGAAAATCATCTAAAGCACTCCCCAAAAACTTGTCAAAGTTTGGGTGACCTTGAAAATGACCCTAAAGTATTTCTACTTTCATGCTTTATTTATTTTTATGCAAACTTGGCTTGTGAGGGGGACTTCATCACCTCTCGTGAGTTATTTAGTGAAGCTTTGACCTGGGGTTTCACCTCCCAGCATTGACTTCATTTGGATCCTAATTGGAATTACACACAAGATGTAGTGGCACTTTGGACATCACACTACACTAAGTGAATAATAGAATGTAGTGGTTGCAAAAAGGACTAGACCTTTTTACAATAAGCCAAGTGATATGGACCTAAAATCCATGATTTTATTTTCCATTATTTGGCATGAAATTCATTGTGCAATTTATTCCCCTAAAACATTCTAAATTTTTTTAGATCTTAGATAAATCCCTACTTGCCATAAAAGTATTGTTGGTGCAAGGTGCACCTCAAGGTCCATGTCATAGTATTATCATTTGAGAGAAGGGGGGTGTAAAAACCCTAATATATAATGCACATTTACTTTTGGATGAACACTTAAAATCCTCTCAAATGACATATATAGATGGATTCCAACAATACAAAGCAACCTTATCAATTTAGAGTCTAAGAGTGATTAATCAATTGAGTTTTATCCTATATTAAAGTATTATTTGAAGTCAAAACTTGGTGTAAAAAATAAATTCAAACCAAAACATATGGTCCTCATTTTATTTTGAACAAAGAGGCATTATGTTACCTATGTGAGATCATCAATTTTCCTTATTCAAAAGTTCATCAAAAGCTTGGGATTCATATCATCCACTTTGGCACAATTATGTTGCCCAATTGAGTCTAGACCTTTACCAAAGTTGTTTAAGTCCTTCACTTATAATATAAATTTTTAATTTCACCTTATAAGTTCATAGGGTTTATGTGTTAAGTGGACTCACCATTTTCACTAAACTTGAGGGAAGTTAAGTTCAATTTCCCATTTTGGTTGAGGGTCGTTTAAGACTCATAATCATTATCATCACTTTATTGATTTAAACCATTTTGTGTTAAATACTTACACTTTGAGTCTATGCACCACAACATTTTGAGTCAAGAAAAGTAGTGTTATGCTATCAAAATTATGGAAAATTATCTTTCTCTTAGAGATTTTTTGAAAAAAACTTTTTTATCACACCTTTTGGGTAGTGTAGCATCATTATGCTACCCAAAACATTTCAAATATTGTTTCATAGACCATCTTGCATAGATTTCAACTATGTTCCTACATTTTCAGACCAATCTGAGTGTAATTTTGTGATCTTTTTCCTAGCATAGTTATACTGTTCACTTTTGTCTAGCTTATTTTTCAAAAGAACCAAGTTTTACACCATTATTTATGAGAAAATAAACTATCTCTAAAGTTCCTTTTGTTTCATACCTTATACCTAGTTGATCACATTCATATTCAAGAATCAAATGCCTAGTATTTTTTAGAAGTGTTTCAAATCTGTTAGACTAAAACTTTTATCTATTTCAAAGTCTAGCTTTTGACACTACTTGGTCAAGAGTCCTAGTGCATGGCTTGTTTGAGACTAGATTTTGACACCATGTTTAGCCAAAAGACCTAACAACTTCTAGATTTATAAATTAGACTTATTTGAAATAGTTCAACCTTAGAGTTTGGAATTTTGATTTTCGGTCCATTTACTTGCTTATCTTTGTGTGAATAGTGAAATGTTAGATACTTCACGCTAGCTTGTTTCCTCACAAATATTTCCATAAACCTTTTGATGAATCTAGACCAAGTTGGAACATAATATATTTTAGATTTTGTCCTTTTTAGAGTTTGTATAACTCTTTGACCATTTATTGTAAAGCATTGACTATGGATCCTAACATGTATTCCTACACTTGTAGTGGACTCTACAATCCAAGGATTAATAATGTGGTGGTGCAAGAAGAAATGGTGAAAGACCCCTATGTAGATAATATTCCCTATGAGATGGATTCTTATTAATCTTATAATACTCAATTAAGGGAATAAATCCAAGATCCATTGGCTAACTATTTGGTTAACACACCACCTTATTCAGAATAAGATTGAGAATAAACCACATAATACCGAGCTAAAATACCCACAATGGATGAGCCAATTACTCAACAGTCATATTCTACTAATACAACTTCCACATATGATCCATTTTTGTTTGAGCGACATTTTTTAGAGAACAAAAGATGAGATTTTGATTAGAGCTATAGAGGTAGGGGCCATATTTCCAACAGACTTCCCCCATCAAAATTTACCTAGTAAGAGTGCCCTATAGTATCATTTATGATCAATAGGCTTCTTCTAAAAATCATATGGCTATAGTCCAAACAATGTATCAAGACATTAATATATATAATCGAGGTAAAAACATCATGGAAGATCACTTTAACCAAATACAGATAGCATATCAAACCTACTTGAATTTAGCACATATTTTCAATCAGATGAACATTGTGAGTAAGCCTCTTATTGACCTAGTTCCTTCAATAGGAGTGTTGATAGAGTTAACTAGAAAAGATAATTTGAGTTTTGACCTATTTGTACAAATTGATTTGATAGATAACTTGATGCATATGCCTGTTATTGAAGAAGTGTCTTTGACCTTTACACAAAATAGTGAGCCAAACTTAGTGAACAATGTGCAAACAATGTCCAATATTGATCAAAGTGGTACTAACACATAAACAACTATCCAATAACATGTGCATGTAGTTAATCACATGAGTAGATCATCATAATAGGGAATAGGAATTTCTACATCCCAACCTCAATTGATTGCTTCCTCAAGTGTACAACCTATGGGATTAGGTAATCAAACAATGGCCAATTTCATGCCTCAACGATAGAATGTGATGAATCCTACTCCTCCTCAACAAGTAATGAGTAGTATTCCACAACAACAAGCATAATATAATGTATTAATGAAATAGAAGACAAATATATTACCACCTTAATCAGGGGCAACTAATGTTTCACCTCACCAAGTAACGATCAACATACCTCTTCAGTTGCAGACTAATATGCCAATCCAAAACCAAGAAATGACTAGTCAACAACGTGAAAATAATGGTAAGTGATAGATGCTAAATCTACAACATATTTTCACTTCCCCACAAGGATTCATGTAATAAGGATGTCCCCATGTTTCTCAAGTACTTACTAGACAACTGTTGGTTCAAAATGTGCCACAAATTTAGAGACAGGGTCTTGGTCCACAAGTTCCCACTCAACAATAAGGTTTGATTAGTTGATATCACGTCCCTTTTCAACCACAAAAAACACAATATAGTTATATTTGTCCATCACAACCACAAAATCCTCCAAGTCAAACCCTTATCACCAACTCAAACCAAAATATCACACAACCAAATGTATAATTTCAAGTACATCCTAATCCATGTATGCATATTCTTGGTCTATTCCCCAACCAAAATAATGTACCCCAATAGGTATCTCCATCATACCCTAGTCAAAGTGTCCCACTTGTGACCTCCCAACCATCTACCCAAACCAATATTCTCCCTCAAACCAATATTTCTTCTAGTTTCCTATCCCAAGAATTGTAATAGATGAAGGATGCAATTGCTACTATTTAGGCTAAAAAAGACTAAAAAATTAAAATTAGATGACATGTGTTCCTATCCATTCAACATGGATTATTTATGGATACCATTTCTTTCAAGTTATGAACCACCAAAATTTGACAAATACAAAGGGAAAGGTTACCCTAAGGCCCACTTAACTGAATTCTTTGTTGCATGTCAACCAGTGGCATATAGTGACATATACCTTTTGTTGTTGTTTCCAAAGAGATTGGATGGATAAGCTTTAGAGTGGTTTTTAAAGTTTTATAAAAATTTAGCAATGAATTTTGATGATCTTTCCGATAAGTTTGTGTAACACTTTTTCTATAATCTCAAGCATGAGATTTCATTAGTGGACTTAACACAAACAAATCAAAAAGCTAGTGAGAATTTTATAAGTTATCTACAGTGATGGAGAGCCCTTGCAAACTATTTCACCCATAATTTACCAGATAAACAATTAGCCACTATGTTTACCAAAAATTTACATAGTGAGATAGCTTATCATCTCGAACTACAATGTGCACATAGTTTCAAAGAGATCATTAATAAAGGTTTGTTGATCAAGCGAGTGCTCATCAATAAAGGAGTCATCAAGATTATTTAAACTAATTAAAATCAAGGTACTAATAAAGTAAATAGCCAACATCAACATCCTATTCAAGTGCAAGCATCACAACCGGCATAGGCTAATAACCAATAAAGACCAAAGAAATTCAACCGCAATAGGAATGTTGTGGGAAATAGAGTAACTAAATCCTATCATATCCAAATGGTGAAAACATCATCTGCACCACATTTTTAGCTTGCTCCTACCCAACATCCTCTTCAACCAATACCACAAGTACAATAACCAAGATCTACACAATAAATACTACAACATTTACCATTACAAACCCCTCCTTTTAGGAGAATCGTGCCTCACATCATGTCTTTAGTGACCTAGGATAACCTATTGAGTCTATATTTCATAAGTTTGTTGACACTAATATGATTAGTTTTCCCATACCAAAGCATTATCTACAAGGCATTCCTTATCCTGATTGGTACCGTGAAAACAAATTTTATGACTATCATTAGGTCAATGGGCATAATCTACAAAGATGTGTCCAAATCAAGCATTTAATTGAGAATATGTTGGAGAATGGGGAGATAACATTAGATAATGGTGCTTCCACTTCTAATAAAACTCTTGGGATTTATTAAAATCCTTTTCCTCAACATAATAATCAATAGAAGCAAAATTATCAACAACAACAAAAATAATAGTCAGTGTAGCAGCAAAATTAATAGTATCAAAATCAAAGGCCAAACCAACAGAATCAACAAAATTAGTAGTATAACCCACAATGATGGAATAATGGACAAAACTAAGTTCAAAATGGTAACAACCAACAAACTTACCATGTATTTGCACATGACTACAATAGGGTTGTAGGTCATATTATAGGGGGTAAGGTTAATACCATCTCCATTAATCCTAGACCAAGCACTAATCAACCTAGATTGTTGCTAAATGACAACATTAGACCAAATTACATGGATAATCCTTATTTGACTTGGGAGTGGATATAGGTGAACCATCAAACTAGGACTTCCCACTTTGGACCTTATATCGACAGCCCATCCTTGCCACGTGACCACATACAAATTCATCGATAATTGAGACTTGTCCTGTCTAGTCCCACACCATTCCCAACATTGGTTAGTAATAATGGTAAAGTATTTAATATCTATTATGAAATCACAACTTAGAGGTCAAATATTACTAGCCCAAGCCCAAAACCCTCCACCAATTTTTCTATCATCCAACCAATCATTCAACCTTAGAATAAGCCATTCACTACTGACCAAGATAAGAAGTTTGATATTGTGTAACAATTACATAAGACACTAACACAAATTTCTATTTTATATTTGCTATGAATGTCAATAATCCACAATGACATATTGAATAAGTTTTTGATCTAATCCACTATTGCTAGTGACATATCTCTTGATAAATTTTAAGCTTTAGTTGGACACCTAGCTCCAACCCAACAAGTCACATTCAACCAAAGCAATATGTATTCCCTTGGCCCACTCCATAATAAACCATTGTACATAGAAGTTTATCTAAAGAGACATAAAGTGAAAGGTGTCCTTATAGACAATGGATCAGGTCTCAACATAGTGTCTCTAAAGCTCATCAAGCTTCTTGGGTACACAATGGTAGATATCCAACCAGAAATGATAACCATCAAAGCCTATGATAATCAAGAAAGAGAATCACAAGGCACCATTAGTTTTTCAGTTATCATTGGGCCTTTAACCCATGATACACTTTTCCATGTGTTTGATCTTGAGTTATCATACAATATGCTTCTAGGTAGGCCTTGGTTGCATGAGATTTATGTAGTCCCATCAATGCTGCACCAATGTATCAAGTTTTTACACTCAAGGATTTAAGTGAATATTCTAGGAGATTTACACCCATATGAACACTATAAACATCTTGAGGCTGAATTTCAAATCTATAATTATTAGTACGACATGAATCTAAGTTCCAAGTAGGATAAAGGAAAGGATATACTTATTGATCCTTCACTAGATAATTGCATATATCCTAATACTTTGGATTCTCTTTCCCACATGCCACCTCCTGAAGCTTCTACGCATTTCACCATTTTAGATAATGGAGTGGGAGAGTATGTGACCCATGATATATTTAATATTTCCAAAATTCCTCATAATTTGAAAACTTTTGGGTGACCTAAAGTCACTCCATATATGCATTGACAACAAAAGAATAAAGATAAGGGACCTATCACATTTGTACCAACATCTAGCCTAGAACCCAACCCTCTTAAAGGGGATGAATCATGGTTATGCAATGATAACCAAGGTGATTTTTATAAAAGTATAAAGTGTATTATTCCCAATAGGATCATGGAGCATCACGAGTATGAAGGAGGAAGCCTTAGATCAAATCAACAAGGAACCATCAAGCCAATTTATATGACTAAGTATGAAAGACCTTATGGATTTGGATTTAAACTAGTAGACTTTGAGCTAATTAGAGAACAATATACTAAAGTGAAGAATATCCTCAAGTAGTAACTCAAGTGATCAACAAATATAACATAAAATAATACTATTTTGTAATATATATGTTATTTTATTAGCAGTGACCCCACATATCATATTCAAACTCCATCACTAGTTATTAGTGATGACGATGTCGATAGCAAAGTAGAGTTTTATCATAGCCTCACCTTTGATGACCTAGCTAAAACCAACATGTTTGATAACAATGACATTTGTATCCTTACTATGGCTATTCATCACAACCCATTGCCATTATATTATCCCCAACTAATAGATTGGGTTCAACAAAAATCCAGTCTATCAATTGATGAGTTCTAGAATGATGAGGCATTATGTGACTTCTTAGGCCTTTGAGATAATGTTCTGTTGGGAGATCACAAGTTAGGATTCTCAATTACATTAGATCTTGTAGCCTATTTTGGAGAGTGAGTGAACACACTTAGCCAAAAAATAAGTAAAACATTGAGGTCCCAAAGTGAAAACGTCTTTGAGGTGCTTTCTGACCAGGGAAAAGTAAAGATAAAGGCCAGTCCATGGTGAAAACCTATTTCAGGTGCCATTAGATGGGGGCATTCATTCTTCTTTGGATTTAGACTAGGAGACCACTAATGATGAACTTGACTATGGAGTCAAGTTTAGCATTGAGAAACAATAAGTATTTGATCAAATTCTTCAAGAATTTATGACTATTTTTGTCACATGGCTAGATCTCCCATTAGGGGACTCAGATTCACATGCCTAGGAGAAGTTGAAGAGCAAGTCTTAATGGAGGACCCTAACATAATCCAACATTTCAAGTTGTTTCCTACTATCTTAGAATATGGTTCAACCCTTATAGTTGAAGATATAATAGAGGTAAATATCAGGACTCCATCAGACCTAAAATAGATAAAATTAGGTGCATCCCTCACTAAAGAGGAACATGACATCTTTATAGCTCTATTGAGAGAATTTGTAGATATCTTTTCATGGGCCTATTCTGACATGCTAGGTGTAGACCCCACCTTGGTTCTATACCACCTTATGTTTAATCCTAATGCCAAATTGGTAAAACAAAAACTACATAAGATGCATCATTGCATTGTTGTATTGGTAAACAAAGATTTGGAAAAACTCTTAGAAGCAAGATGTATCTGATCCATTGACTATTCAAAATGGATTTATAATGTGGTACCTGTTATTAAAAATCATGAAGGGATCAAAATTTGTAATGATTTTTGAGACATCAAATAAGATTATCCTAAAGATGATTTTTTCTTACCTAATATCAACATGATCATGGACTCCATGGTAGGTTATGAAATTATTTCACTCATGGATGGCTTTTCAAGAAACAACCAGATTAGAATAACACCAAAAGACCAACATAAAACATCATTCACCACTCCATGGGGAACATTTTATTATCAGGTAATGCCATTTGGCCTTAAGAATGCTAAAGCTACATATAAAAGAGCCATCACTATCATATTCCGTGATATGATGCATGATATTATTGAAGACTGTGTCGATGACATATTAGGAAAATCCAAAATAAGGGCTAACCATCCAGTAGTGTTGCATAAGATATTTGAAAGATTACGGGAGTAAAAATTTAGACTCAATCTAAATAAATGTGTGCTCAATGTGACTTCAAGAAAATTACTTGGCTTCAATGTGTCTCATAGAGGTATTGAAGTTGATTTGGCTAAAGTCCATGCTATAACTGAGATGTCACCACCAACTAATTTAAAACAACTCTGTAGTTTGTAGGGTAAGATCTAGTCAATTTGATGCTTCATATCTTAGTTAGCATACAAGTGAAATCCATTACACACCTTTTGAATAAGGGAATTGCATTTCATTAGGATGATCACTACCAAATAGCTTTTCAACAACTCAAAAACTATCTTATTAGTGTGCCTATTATATTACCTCCTATGCTAGGAAATCCATTCTTGTTATAGCTATCAGCTATAGACCATGCTCTGGGGGCACTCTTGGCTCAACATGATGACAATGGAAAAGAGCATGTCATATAATACCTAAGCCATACCTTGGTTACACATGAACATAACTATGCATGTATTGAAATTTTTTGTTTGGCCATGGTCTTTACAACTCAAAAACTGCACCATTACATGTTGAATAATAAGACCATGGTCATTTCAAAAGTAGATCCGCTCAAATATATACTATTTAAAATAGATTTGCAAGGTATAATGGCTAAATGGATCATGCTTCTCAGTGAGTTTGACATAGAATATGTCAATCAGAAGGCAATCAAGGGACAAGTTCTTGTAGATCAACTTGCTAAAGCACCTCTCATTGACACACAACCATTCACATTTTAATTTCCTAATAAATCCATAATGATCTCCATTGGCACACCCCTTGAGGAGTAGCCCTAAAAGATGTATTTTGATGGTTAATTTACTGCACATATATCAATGGTACTATTATTTATTATACCACAAGGGGATCTAATCCCTAGATCATTTAGAATCAACTTTTCTTGTATAAATAACATGGACAAGTATGAAGCACTTGTTGTAGGACTTTGATAGGTAGTGCATTGGAACATATGTCATCTCCAAGTTTATGGTGATTTTTAGTTAATCAACAATCAGGTCACAGATCATTTTCATACCAAAGATGACAAGCTAGTTCCATATAAAGCCACGGTCGACACTCTTAAGCAAAAAATTGCCAACATTCAGTTTGAGCACATACCAAGGGATAATAATAGAACTACAGATACCATGGATAGTATTGGCTCTTTGATTTGAAAAATAGATAAAGCTAGAGAATATAAGTTCCTCATCGAGAATTTGTCAACACCAGCTCATGAACCTTTAACCATTGCAATGATTTTTGATATTATTGGTACTAATTCTATATGTTATTCAAACCTTTATAACTACCTTTATGACCAATTTCTATCACCTAACCTATCTCAAAAACAAACCAAAGCCTTCATTCATCATTCCACTCATTATACTCTACTTGGATCCACCCTTTACCATCACATTTTTGATATAACTCTACTTCATTGTTTAACTTCAATAGAGTCTACACTAGCATTAAGAGAAGTTCATCAAGGAGTATGTGGATCTCATTCTAGCAGGTTGTCCTATCTAAAATCTCTTGTGTACTAGTTATTATTAGCCCACAATGGATGTAGATTCCACCACATATGTAAAAAAGTGTGACAAATGTCAATGACATGCTAATATAATTCATGCCCCAACAAAAACTCTAAAATTGATGTTGACACCATGGCCATTTTATACATGGGGACTTGACCTCATTGGGAAGATCAACCCCACTTCATCTGATGACCATAAACATTTCATTACCACCATCGAATATTTCACTAAGTGGGTTGAAGCTATACCACTAACTTACGTGACTAGAAGATAAATTTCCAAATTCATCTTCAACCATCTCATTTGCTGCTATGGTATCCCCTCTAACATTATATTTGATAATGGAAGATCATTCATGAACAAGGATGTATATCAGCTATGTATTGAATATAACATCACACAACATTTTTATATAGCATATTACCTTGAAGGTAATGGCCAAGCTAAGTCATCCAACAAAACCATTGTCAATATTCTCAAAAACATTGTCAATGATACTGGTCATGATTGGCACCTATAGATATTTCCTACCCTTTGGGCATACTGTACCAATCATTGTACCCCCCATAGGATCCACTCCATACTCACTTATTTATGGTACTGAAACCATCCTTTTGATTGAGGTCTAAGTGCCTTTATTGCACATCTCTTTCAAGGATATCCTAGATGATCATGACTATCGAATAGCTCACCTGAAAGAGATAAACCTACTTGATGAAAAATGTACAACACTCAATAATCTTCAAGCATATCATAACCAACTCAAAGGCCACTATAATCAATGAGTTAAGTATAAAAAATTTAAACTTGGTGATTTTATTCTTAAATAAAACCAAAAGAATACCATAGCTAAGAAGAAGCATAAAGGAAAATTCAAACCAAATTAGATAGGGCCTTTCATCATTACTACAGATTATGGATCAAGAGCATACATACTTGCCACACTAGATGGAGATGAACTTCTTGAGTTGATGAATATTATTCATCTCAAGCGGTACTATTCTTAAGTGCTAAGGTGTATTTTCTATAAGGACCATTTTAGTTATGCCATTTTATCACTATTCTTCTTTGTAAAAATATCATCCTTATCCATCCTCTTATTTGTATCCAATTTCTACTTCCGACCTATCAACCCACTGTGTTCTAAAGCCTAGCCCTTTTGACCTTGGTTTTTGCTATTCATTATGTATTTTTAGCATCAAGGTATCTAATCAATTTCATTAGTTGGTTCAAGTAATTTAGATAGATATTGTATTTTGGAATAGTATGATAGAAGTTTTGGTAGTTGCATCCTTCATTTGTTATTCCTTTTTTACCACTAGTCTTGCTACTAATTATAACCACCTTTAGGAAAATTAGTACCATTGATCTATGCTATTGTCTCTTGGTTATAAATAACTATGGGAAAAATATTGGAAACATTAAGCCTTGACTTACCAACTTGCCATTTCCTATGTCATAATATGCCTTTTTACCAACTATGCCTATTTTGTTTGAATTGACTACTACACTAGTCGAATTTCTTCACTATAGGGTGGAACTATAGTGACTTGAGCTCCTACTCTGGGAATATGTAGTTAGTACTCAATACTTATTGAGGTTAGCTCGGTCACCCTCTAACCATGCTCTTTCCATTTTATGAGAAACCTAAGCCATGCTCTCAACATTCTATGAGCAACCTAAGCCACACTCTCACCATTTTGTCAACAACCAAATTTTGAATGCTCTCACCATTTTGAGATCTTGAACCATTTAGTGTCTCATCATTCTTGATTGAGTTGAGACACTCAAAAAAAATTCCAAAAACATTTGAAAAATCATTAGAAAAGAACAAAACATTGACCACTATTTTACCTTAAAGATTTTGGGAACCCTTACTAAGTTACAAGCAAATCACTTGTCACTTAGTTTTCCCATCCTTTTTGGCCTCATCTCTCACACACTTGTTATTTTTCAAGACCATTCCTATTATTCTATCATATCCATTCTATTTGTTTTCAACAATTATCACATTCTTCCCATTCCTTGGGAGAACTACATCTGGCCTAAAGTTTTTTTATTGGATATTACATCCATGGAACTATGTAGACAACATCCACTCGCCTAGTGCATATGGAGATAGCTCAGCCACCCCCTTCCTTTTATTCTATTTTCCATATTTTTTATATGTTAAAGTTGTCACCTATTTTCTATGGGCATTGTTCATATGGTTTCTTTTGGGTGTTTCTTTATTTATTTCTTTGTTGTTTTCTTTGTGTTCTTGTTTGTTTGCTTTCATCATTGTTGCCTTGATTCAGTTTATGTGTGTTCATTGGGTGATTATTTTCCCACACTTATACTTGAATCTATCCATATTCATATGTTTATATTGTCATCATGGTTTCTATCATTGGTGCATTGCTTTCTATTGAGTATTGGATTACAGGAATTAGTCCTTATGCATATTTTGACCAAGTCCTCATGATGTTATATCATGATGCCTATTGACACGTGATTCAACAAACCTTGGATTCAAGAAGTTTATTTATTAATGGTATCATCTCTTCAGCACTGACATCTTGATTCAATCCCAATCATATCCCAAATAGAGTAATTAACCACAAAATAATTTTAACCTTTATTAGTTTGGATGAGCATATCCCTACTAGTAGGTTATTCCAATTCATCATTACCCTTTATTTAAGTTATCATCATCCTCAACCAAGTTTATCATATTTTCCATAATCAGGTTCTAATGATTATAATTTCCTATAGGTAAATCATTGCACACCGTCCCACCTACATTTCTCAATGATTATAACCACATTTAGGCAAATCATTGTTTTGCCACCAATTTAATTTTTTTGCCTATATAGAGGCATGTTATTCTCTTTTTTGTCTTTCCTAACTAGGGTAACTCCATCTTCTCAATGATTATAACCACTTTTGGGCAAATCATTGTTTTATCATACCACATTGCCACTATTGGAGTGCAATATTTATAACCACATTTGGGTAAACCATTGTGCACCATCCCACTTACATTATCAATGATTTTGACTAATTTTTAAATATCATTGTGTTTTCACCCCTTCATATTTCCTATCTTTTGTCCCCTTGTTTCACTTCTTTCTTTTTGAGGGACCGTTTACTGACTTACTTGTGTCAATCGTTCCCTCAAGGGGGCATCATACAGTTAGTTTATCACCATTACAGTTGTATGCATACATGAAATTTTCATTCTTTGGGAAGATTTTACTATGCTTATATCTTGCAACACCTTCCCAAATAGGGGCAAACTATAGACACCTAAATCTGGCCACCGATAACCTTTAACTAGGCTTTTGACCAATTTCCACCTAAAATGCATAATTTGGCCTAAAAATACTAAAACATGCTAAATGATGTGAAAATGACATATTCAAGTGCCAATTTTTGCAAAGTTATCATTAAATGGGGAAATATAATTTATGGGCTAGCTAACTTTGATCAGATCATTCCAAGTCAAAATGCCAATTTTGCATGTAGGTACTGTGAATTGATATTTCCTATCAAATCTCTTGCATCATAAGACACATGACTTTGTTATTTTTTTTGGTAAAATCCTAAATGAGATAATGGATCTAATGCATCTGACATCACCTTCCAATTCTAATCCAATCAAATTTTAGACCAATAATAAGGCATTTTGATCAATTTGAGTAATTTGTGCACAAAGTGCTTAAGCATGCTTAAGAGATAATTAATCCAAATCAAGGCCTAATTAAGAATTCCATGGAAATTTTTGGAAATGGATATTGAATATCTACATCATTAGGGATCCTCATTTCTTGGGAAGACATCCCTAGGACATAAATGCCACAAATATCAAGATTCATGCCCTCCATGCCTCATCAATACTTTCCATGATGCCCTGCATGCCTCTTAATTTTCCCTTCTTCCAATGTCATGATGAGGATAATTATAAACTTAATTACAAAAATTAAATTAATGCTTAACCACACATCTCAATCTCAGGTTGGATGGTTTAGGTTGATTTTAGACATTCTCAAAAATCTATAAATAGGAGGCCTCACCACATGAATTTTAAGACATGATTATGCAAATTTATAATTTAGAATTGATTAAAAATCTTCAATAAATTAGTGTTACCATGCCAAATTGATTCCAAGCCAAGCCAAGCCAAGCCACAAGCCAAAGGTGCCAAGGAGAGATGGAGGTAGCCAAGCTTCCATTGATGAGGACTTCATGAGCACAAATCATGAAAGCCACTACAATAAGCATTTTGGAGAATCTAAGGAAGGTAAAAGAGGATTTATTTTGCATTTTAGTTGTGTGTGTTATTCATGTTTTTTAACTAATATCTCCCTAGTGTATAGGCCTAAATATATTATTTTAGTTAGTGTGTTTCTTTCATTTTATTTTCATTTTGAAACTAACACCATATTAACCATCCTCTCTTGAGTCAAATTCTTAGATCACATCAACTATTGAGTTTATCTATATTTGGGTTTTATATGTCATATTTACTTTATGGGGAAGCTTTGAGTTGATAGGCATCACTTTCTCATCAAAATATCATAAACTAGTGATGTTTATTCAAGATCTAAACAAACCTTAAACCCATCATCAACTAGACATTGAATTTCCTTCTCTTTAGCACTTGCATCAAGAACACATCAATATTAAAATAATATTGGAATCCTAACTAATAATTATTTATCCACATGTTACCTTTTTGTTAGATAGCTCAACATTATCACTTCAAAGGACTAGTGATTGGTTGACTGCATGATATCATTCCACATGTTTCCATCTCAATTCATCACAAGTTTATGGAAAAATGGATAAGTCATGAGAGTAAGAGACATAATTAATAATTGAAATTGTTACATGTATCTTCATCTTGACTAATCATAACTATTTATTTAGATTTATAAGTATTTTATGCCCATGACCAGCTGACTAGGTGATATTGATCCATATTTCATCATCTTTATTTATCAAAAAAATTAACCCATAACGATAAATTATTAAGACAAGAATATAAATGATATTATTCCATGTATCATCATCTCATAATAATGGCTATTGTATCCAAAATAAAATATTATAAACATTAGTATAAGGTGAAGAAATAATAGGCTAACACGTGTCATCATTTGCATAGTCAAATACCACGTGTCAATTAACAATTGTTACACATGTCCATTTTATAAGATTTATCCATCATGTGATATTGCATATTTAACTAACTCAATGATATAAATACTAAAATAATTTAGAGGCTAATTTAAAAAGGCATATTAAAGTGATAAAGTGAAAGGTCTCCTCATGTTCTATCAACATAGTCAAATATACAAAAATAAGACAAATACACATCAACTAAGTGACATGGTGATAAATGTAAAATTAAAACATGAACCTAAAAACTTAAAAGTATGACCAAGTAATAAAAATCAATGACAAAGTAACACATGTCAAACAAATCCCCAAAAAATATTATGTCATTAAATAAAATTAAAAATTGTCTAGATAGGTGACAAAGATTGTTATGTTGTAATTAATTATCATGAATGAAAGATCTTAACAATGATTTCATTGCTTGAAATTGGAATATATTTTGTAATCCAATTCAAATTGAATTGTATTTACTAATTAATTAAGATTTTGAATTTTTGTTTGGAACTCCACAATGAATAAAATCCTTAATTGTCAAATTGAACATAGAGCTCAGTAATGATGATTATGGAAATCAATAACCAAGAACCAACTCCCTCAATTTTCCTTTTCAAGACTAAATAGGAGTTCAAATATAAATAGTTTGATTCAATGTCTTGGTATAAAACCTTTCCTCATTATTTGGTGATATATACAGAAGTTGAATCCATTTGTCTATATAAGGACACAAACAATCTAAATCTCAATGATTGAAAATACATATATGATTTTATCTCCATCAAATCTCTTGGATTGTATAAATTAGAAACTAAGACCAAGCCATTTCCATGAAATAACCTAGGATTATTTATTTTACAATAGGCACATTCATAATAGACCTTTTACACAAAAATAATAAAAAATAACAAATGGCCTATGTAGCTAGTGTAGCATTTGAGAAATACTAGATACTTATAAAATTGAACACACTTTATAATCAATAAAAATTACATAAGACAATAAGGGTATGGAAAATTTAAAAAATTAGGTTGAAAATCATAACAAATTTACCATGTCGAATAAATTCCCAATTTCTCAATTTAGACTGGATGTTAGGATGGCTATGGACCTATTCAACAATATACATGGAGCTCCATCTATAATCTATGTGGATGAAGTCTAGGTCCCATTACTATACATAATTTTAGATGGCCATGGTATCCATGCATTGGGAGAGATTATAAGTTACAACTTAAAAGATTAAAGGGTCACATAAAGTAGGCTAAAAAATAATTTATGCATGCCCTTTTATTTATTGGATGATATATGTGACACCTTTAGAGCCACTGGCACATCTCTATAATAACCTAGAGAACAAAACATAATATGAAATTATTTTCATTTTTATCACTTTCACAAATTTATAAATCACAAGTAAAAGATAGAAAATACATTATATCAAATGACATATAAGGCAGTTAATCAATAACCAATGCCAAAGTTGTTTGAATAAATTAAGAGATCACTTAAATCAATGGGGAAATAATGGTTATATCTTGACCATAAAATGATCAAAGTTGAGGGAGCATTGGTGTAAAATTCATAAGACCAAAATTCCCATCATTTATCCTAATTTCATTCTAAATAGACCCCTTATATGAAATAATTTACAATGACCAATTGAGTGAGATCTAGTCTACCATGAATTAGAAGATATAGATCTTAGGGTGACCTTGTCTCCTTTTAGGAGAGGTTGGATGAGTCCTCACCTTACCTAATATTGTTTTGCATAAAATTAACCATCAATACAATAAATATAAACATCTTACACATCTTTCTAGTGTTCAAATTCACATGGATAAAGTGTGCATGTATTATCATGACCCACTATCCATCATGTCATACTATCAACATTAATTAGATCTCATTGATGTCCTTATCCTTACAAGGATTGTAATATATTTATACCATGACATGTACTAGAACTATATATGAAAACCATTATTTTTTTCTAAAGTATGTGATGATGAAAATGAAATAATAGTAATGAAAACATGGATTAAAATTAAATTAATTCTAGAAGAATTATAATACATTTTGTAACTGATATGTCTTTAGTAAAAAATGCTTCATGGAAAACCTTTTAAAAACAAAATAAAAATAAAAAACCATTAAAAATATGCCAATATTAAATATTTTAATGAAATATAATAATACTATGTAAAACATATCTTATTTTTTGTGGCAAGCTTGTCAATTGTATCATAAAAAATCATTAAGCAAGAAATATTGGAACAAATGACAAGGATTAATTCCTTGTGAAGTATGCTATTAAAATTTATTCCCCATATTTATTTTTTTGGTTGATAAAAAAAAGCTAATAGTATGAATCATTAGTTTGGGTTAATGTTATATCAATGTAATCTCTACATTTGTACATACACATTAAAATTCAATAAAAAGAGTAATGACATATAATACTCAAAAATAAATATATGTAAAAGAGACTTGATATTTTGTAAAAATATACCCACATCATTGTTTTAATTTATTAACCACCCATCTTCTATATCTACCACCTATTCATGGAAAGATAATGCATCCCCTTTGTCACCACCAAGACTAGAGATGTAGTTGCACTAATATGTGCCATGCACTATAAGAAAGAAAATATAATTACTTTTAATATGAAAAATCTAATGTGAACCATTTATTAGTTACAAAATGTAAGGATTCTTTATTTATCATTAAAAAAATCTAAGAAAATTCTATGCATATTAGGGATTGGTGACTAATGGCCATAAAAAAATGTTTGTGTATAAAATTATTATTAAAAAAAAAAGAAAAAAAAAATAACTTTATTTTTCAACCAAACTATGTCCCAAACATTATATCTAATAACCAACATAACATGATTTGGTAGAAAAAAAAGACAATAATAGAAAATTTGAAACCTTTTTCACATAAATGTTGGTATAGTTCATAGTATAGCAAAAAAAAATTACTGCACACCAATTTAGAAATTGTTTTGAATTCTCATTTATTTTTTATCATTTTCAAAATTTGATTTTCTTATTCAAACATTTCTTGTTTCACCTAAGTAAGGTGATCAATCAATCAAAATATTATGTAACTAGTTATAAATCATAAAGAAGGGGTGAATATAACTACACAAATTAATTAGGAATTGAATACACATAACACATGCAATATTCTTTGAATATGAATGAAACCCACAAAAATCCCATGTCCTTACCCTCTCAATTTTTATTTGAAGTTTATAAGGACACATGTATGTCACTTTGGCTACAAATTCTCTAATAAATTTATTTATATTAAATTTCACAAATAAATTTTTAAGTTTTCAAATCTCCAAATATGTGGAATGTGTATGCAAGTGAAATAATATAGATATATAACTTATCCTACTTAGTAATATCCAAGCTTAGAGAAAGTAATCAACTAATAATCTACTAACAATACTTTATTGTATTGGGGTCATGACCAATTATGGATCCACTAAACCTAACTAATGGATATCTTACTAAAAAATACCAAAGGATAAGTTTCCAAAGCCTCTAGTCATATGACATTAGGAAATAACTCTAGCTAGGTCTTATAATGTAATGAAAGGAAATTAGCTAATCTACTAAATGAACATACAATCTATTCTAGTAAATGAACATGAAAGGTAATATAGTGCTCACCAAAGCTTATGGAATAAATGGGGAAAATAATAAACACATAACTTGAAAATATAATTCTATTTAATAAAATATAGAAGTAATATAATCAAGGAGAGATACAATTCAATCCATTAGTTGTGCAACATCTAATTATCAAAATGAAGAGATAGGAATACTTACCTTATTGGAGTGACCCTGTCATGCCTCAGTCTCTCCCTTGGCCAATGGTATTCTGTAAGAGGTTGTTTTATTTTGTAAGGATCACAATGATAGATAAAATTTAGGTTACAAGACTTCTCCTATGCATCCAAGACCTCCACAAGATGAATATTACTACTCTAAGGTAAAACCCTAAATAACGAAATCCTCAAATGATATTATAAGTAAATTTTTGAACTGTAATGACACAAAAATGAATGATCCTCTCTTTAAAAATTAAGTGAAGGGGGGTATTTATAGAAGGATTGAACCTAAACTCTCCCTAGAGTTTTACTAACAAGGTCGGCTAGGTCGATCTTGTTTGGCATGAAATAGAGGCATTAGGCCTTGAACTAGGTTGGCTAGGATGATAGAGTTATATAACCTATGATGAATTCCTAATATGATTGACTAGGCATATGTAGTCTTAAAATGAATAAAAGGATTTTATACTTAGGTGGGGGCTATTTAGTAAGGTGGATTACCTAATGGAGTGTATAAGTAGGTTTTAATTTCTAAAGGAGTAGGATAAAAGTTGTTTTTAGTGGTTTTAGGTAATGTTATAGGGACTAACAATCCTAAAAATCACCAAAGGTATAACAACCCCTTTCCCAATGCACCTTTTAAGGTATGCACTTAGAGAGATTGAGTCTCGATAGGTTCTAGTAAGAGATAAAGTGTCATTAAATGATAAATTTTAAAAATATTGTGTGTATACATATGCCTCACTTGAAGTTCATCACGTGTTATGTAGTTGTAACATGGGATGGTACTTTGACAAAGAACATAAAAACACACAACAAAAATCTAAATAAATAACAATAATTAGCGAGAAATAAATAGAAGTAAAGAATTAAAAAAATACATACCTTCACTTACCTTGTATAACAAAAGTGTGAGAAGAAGGAAGGGGCATACAATGTTAGGAACATTAGGCACACCTAAAAAATAAGATAAAATTCAAAAAAAATGCAAAAATATGGGTTAGATATAGAAAAATTATCTACATTGTTATGAATTAATAAATTTTTGAAGTTTGGAAAAAGACTTTTAGAAACATAATTATGATCAAAACATACTTTTTTTTGGTAAATAATTGGTAGCTAAAGGATTTATAAATTTTAAATATAAATAAGATTCTTAACTATTAATTTACAAATTTAATATTTTGAGAAACTAAAGCTTTGTGACCTAGAGAATTGATGAGAGAGACCATGTCACATAGGCAAGGAGCATGAGGTGAACAATGCATAGCAACAAATTTTAGCATATCCAGGTATGGAATGTACTAAATCTTGAAATTTTATTGGTTTTAATTGGAAAATGAGGTAGATTTGAAAAGGTAGGCATTGAGACAAATCCGTGTATTAAAATTTACCTTAGAAAATTTTAGGGTAGAGTAAGCATTAAGACAATCCATGGGTAGAGGGTAAAGAAAGCCATTAATGCCTAAAGAATTAATGAAAAATGGGTGAAAAATCACCACAATGACTAAACAAGATCAACCAAGTTGATGTGATTAAAAATTAATAGGTTATTGAAAGTGGTTGATTACATAGAAACATGGTGATCTAGTTTGTCCTTATTAGGCTGACTATGTATAGATGGGTTCATCTAGTTTAACCATGTACAGTGGTCCAAACACGTAAATTTTGTTCAATGTAGTGATGTATATAGGTGGCTTACATAGTTTTAATGAGTGGCTAAATTTGTATAAAGCAGCCAATGTAGTAGGATTACATGGATGATCACGTATTGAGTGGTTCATATAGTTACATTAGTTGGTTGACTTCATATAAAGTTTCTGATTTAGTTTTAATTTAAAAGTGGCTAATGTAGTTAGATACATGGCTAACTTAGTAGAAAATTTATTTTTGGTTGACATAGTTAGTTATGTGGATGCTATAGTACAAAATGTGGAGAAAATAACAAAATTGGTTGATGAAGTAGTTAATTTTAATGTAACTAAATGTATTATTAATTTTTATAATTTAATTTGATGATTATATGATATCAAGGACTAATAAATGCTTTTTTGTTTGATATTTTATAGAAGTGATAGAGACTCTAGAATTTAATAGATGTAGTGTGGTTACTAGATTTGTTATAGATATTGATAATTGATGATCGTGCATGCTTGGTGATGTTGGGCTTTAAAGGGATCATGTAGATGCATTTATCCCTTTCAATGTTGACTTAGTCACCATGTTCTTAGGAACATGGGAGTGATTAACCAACACTTTCAGATGGTAGTGGATGGAGATACCATTGAGGTAGGTATGACCCTAGAGGATGTCCATACTAATCAAGAACTTCCTATTATAGGTAATCCTATGATTTGTGATACCCCTAATATAGGTCTTGATAGATGATCTCTACCATATGGTCAACTGATTTAGAGAGATATTTTGATGGCTTAAAATTACACCTATTTGATGTTTATGTATCAGTCATTCCAAATATATGGAAGGCTATTATTGGCCTTGTGATAGCTCATGTGATTTGTCATAACTTAGATGAGAACGTGCCACTATAGATGGTCACATTGTGTCATTTCATTCTATAACAAGGTACTCTGTATGATCTGGGGAAAGTTTTTTGGTTGTAGTTAGTGCACAATTTATATAGCATTGTTTCATAAGGGCATATGACTATGGACCTTGTGATTTTACATAGTAACTGGATTTATGAGAGGCATCCTATGTATTGACCAACAAGGTTGCCTCATGCTATAGATGATAGTTTACCTCATGTTTTGAGATGGTAACGTGATCATGTGCTATAATTTATACCTCATGTCCTATCATTATATATTTTCATGTGAGGAGATATTGTTTGGAAGCCATATGTGGGTATTATAGATAGTTGGCCTTTTTGGAAATTTATTTTTTAGGGATTCGGCCA
>JARHVA010000326.1:3417500-3470000 GCA_037957365.1 Torreya grandis | reverse complement strand
ATATACCCTGAGCTTGATTTCCTATCATCAATAGATCTAGCATAGTCCGAGTCTGTGTATCCCTACAAGAAGAAATTTGAGTTCTTCATGTATTCCAAAACATAATCAATTATACTTCAGACATATCTCCAAACATTTTTAGCTGCAACCCAATGACACTTATTTGGTTCTTGCATGAATCTTGAAAGATAGATGACATCAAAGCATATCTCTGGTCTAGTATAAGTCAAGTAAATGGGACTCCCAATAAGCTACCTATAGTGAGTTTTATGTACTTGAGGTGAACCTTTGAATTGAGATAATTTTAGACCTTTCTCCATCAGATTTGAGATTGGTTTACAATCTAACATCCCATATTTTTTTAGGAGTGTTTTGGCATATTTTATTTGTGAGACAAAAATATGATTTTGATTTTTTCATATCTCCAAGCCAAGACAATAATGAAGTATCCCCAAATCTGTCGTGTTGAAGAATTTATTCAAGTCATTATTTACTTCTTCCAAAAGACCATCTAAACTTCCAGTAATCATAATATCATCCACATACAAAACCAGGATGATAATCTCTAACCCTACCTTCTTGATATACAAATTAGTATTTGAGGGGCATGAATGAATCTATAATGCAATAGATGCTCATCAATCTTAATGTACCATGACCTTGGTACTTTCTTAAGTCTATAAAGTGACTTAATTATATGATATACCTTTTGAGGATGTTGTTCATTAATGAATCCTTCTGGCTGGGTCTGTACACTTTTTTAAGATCATTCAGAAAAGCACTATCCACATCCATCTACTAAAGTTTTCATCCCTTTTGTGTTTCAAGTATGCAAACAAATATGATGGTCTTGATCTTCACAATGTGTGCAAAGTTCTCATATTCAATTCCTTCTTGCTAAGCATATCTATTTACAATAAGTTGTGCTTTATATTTTTTGATAGATCAATCTACCTTGTACTTTGTCTTGAAAATCCACTTGGAACTGATGGATTTATTTTCTATAGGTAGATTGACAAGTACCCACATCCCATTTTTTATGAGGGCACTGTATTCAACATCCATGGCCTTCTTCCATTGAGGTTGACATAAAGCCTCTAAATCTATCTCTAGTTCAGTGTTGTCAACTACTGAATTCATCAATGTGAGATTAACTTCCTGTCTCACCTATCTTCTAGTTTGAACTCCTGATGAAGTATATGGATTAGAATTCAAGTGGGAGTCTTTGATGGTGCTCTTTACCCATTTTTGACATCGATGTTATTGCTAATTCGATGTGGAATTATCTTCTAGATGTCCAAGATAAATGAACAACTCTCCTTGTAGCTCACCTTCTTTGTGGGAAGGTTATTCATTCTCATCATCTAACTATGGGAAAAGTCTATGTGAGGTGGTATGCTATGGCTCCTTCTGCCATAATGAGTTGAATGATGAATTGTCAAAAACAACCTCTCAACTTTCATATATATTATTTGTCATAAGATCCATGAGATTATATGCTTTTGAGGTAGCAATATACCCCAATAGAAGTCATTGGAATGTCTTTGGTTTGATCTTCTTCCTCTTTTTAGTAGGGACATACATATATGATGTACAACTAATCACTCTAAAATGAGAGATCAAATTATTATAACCACTCCATACCTCTTTTGGTGTCTTGTCATGCAAAATCTTTGTAGGTGCCCTATTGAGAAGATATACCATTGTCTGTAATGTTTCTACCCAAAATTTTGCTTCCAACTTCATAGTGGAAAGCATGTAATGAGTCATCTCCATGACTGGATGATTTCATCGCTCTACTATTCCATTCTACTATGGCATATAGGGAGCAATCAGGTGTTGTTTGATGCCATATTTCTTCAATAAATCCACAAATTCTTTTGATATGAATTTCCCCCTTCAATCTGAGTGGAGGATGCAAAGTGGCCTCCTTAACTGGGTGACAACAAGCTGGTACAAAACCTTAAAATTAGTTAATGCTTCACTTTTCTTCTTCAAAAATAACACATATGTATTGCAAGATAGATCATACATGAAAAACTAAAAGTAATTGAATCCTTAGAAAGAAGCTGGAAGGGTTCTGCATAGATCGGTATGTACCACATTGAGATGATCCTTGGCTTGTGAGGAACTTGGATCAAATAGAACCCTATATTGTTTGCCAACAAGGCTTCTAGGGCATACAATCAAAGGATGAGATAGTTAAGGAAGTCCATAAACCATGGCCTTAGAGTTGAGCTAGTACAAAGAACTAGTAGAAAGGTGCCCATATCGATAATGCAATAATGTTGTAAATTATACCATAGAGGTAGAGACTAACAACATCGGATGAAAGTACATTTATGGAAAATAATCAATCCTTTAAAAAATCTCTAGTAATTTCTTCACCATCCCATGAGAGAAGACAAGATTTTATACCATTCTTGATCATGAAATCTACCTTAACCTCATGATTAAAAATTTGACTTATAGATAAGAGATTTTTTTGTCAAGCCATAGACATATAGTACCTTACTAAGAGTATAGGTTCATATCCTAAGAGGAATGGAGACAGTGCCAATTCCTTCTACAACATACTCTTTTTCATCTACAATTCAAAATTGGTCTCTAGTGGGTTGAGTTGTTAGTGACTCAAATAACTCCTTACATCTTGTCATATTATTACTAGTGCTAGAGTCAATCAACCAAACATTACTTGTGTGTGATGAGGTTTGGGAGACAAGAATAACATCATTATGTGTACTATTGCATTCTAATTTTTCTAGTACTTCCTCTTCTAATTCATCATCCTATTGATGTTGTGCCACTACATGTTCATGTTGCTTCCATCATTGAGGACATCTCTTGGATTTATATGAATCATCTTTACTAGATGTGCTCGCTTGACTAGATGAGCCTTGTGTCAAGGCAATATACTAGTAGCTATCAATATCATGTGTATTGGTATGACAAATGTGACACCATATTTTTCCTTTTTGAATTTATGTTATTATTGTGTCTTCTTTGGTAGTCATTCTGAAAATTTTGAGCCATATCACTTGGAGATAAGTCTTTATCCTCAAACTCTTCTTACATTGACTAAATGGCTTCTTCTTGTTGAAGCAAATTCACCATTTCTTTGAAATAAACTACTTGCTTTGTGATGTTCAGTGTCATGATTAATGTTAAAAATTCAGAGGAGAGTGATCTCAGTGTGATCAAAACAAATATCTTATCCTTGATCTTTTCTCCAAGCATAATCAATTCAGCTCGTAGTTCTGCTACCTGGAATAAGAATTCCTCAACTTTCTCACCTTATTTCATACTGAGAGTATGAAGATTTGACTGGAGATAGAATATATTCATCTAATTCTTCACCTCGTATATGGTGTAAAAAATGTCCCAATCCTCTTTCAATGTCTATGCATCCCAAATGTGAGGTTGAACATCATTGATGACACTAAGTGTGATCAACATGAGGGCTTTTGCATCTGACTTGTCATATTTTATGCACTCATCAACTCTGGTCAGATAAGTAACCACTCTAGTGACAACGCCCCATAATTATTAAAATTGAAGAATCACCTACATCTTCATCTTCCACAAGGAAAAATTTGGCCCTTTGAGGAGTTGGGCATCGAACAAGAGGACTTTGGGTGCAAACATTTTATCTATTTTTTTAACAAAATTTAAGCAAGAAAAAATTAGTATTTATTACTTCAAAATACTTTTATGTAAGAAAAAGTGTACCTTTTTTTAAGGATAGAGGGTTACACACAAATGGGCTTAGTATGCTTATGGAGTCATACACAAATGATTGTGTGGTCATTTTGTCTTCATGTTCATCATCTACATCATATCCTTCACCGAGCTTTGCACCAATTTTCCATGCTTGATATGTCACACCAAATAGAAAATAATCAAGCAAGCCTTGGTGAACTAACTCATCTAGTTGAATATTTATAATATTTTTTGGGTCATCTTGTGAAGCATAGTAAAATCTAGGAAAATTGATGAAATTCATTCAAGCACACCATTTATTTATTGCCACTTCATATTTTTTAGTTTTATTCTTTGCTCACTTCTCTTGTCCACTGTGGTTAGCTTCCTGTATCTCTCTTCCACACTTTGGCTGCATTATTTTTTATAGATTAGCATAGAATTAGTTATATTTATCTATTATGATGCTACATAGTTCAAAAGTTTACTAGGTCTACATTTCACAATCTTCCAGGTGTCTACATCTTTAAGCTTCAAATGCTCTTAGACTTCCATGCTTTCTTCTACTTCTAATTATAATTTTTTCCCAAGTGATCCACATTGGAGATAGAATACTATGCATTATTATAGAATTTTTGTGTTCCTTATATTGCACATTTCTCAGGCTTCTAGCATACTCTTTTGTTAAGGTTTGTTGTACTGCAAACTTACTCCATCAACTTCCATCTACATCGATCGACTACACCTTCCCCCTACAATTTCTAGGCTTTGAAGGATTCTTTAAAATTTCCCAAAGTGCCACTTTGATACCAATATGTAAGAGTGAATGCTTTGAATGAATGTATTTATTGGGAGGAGATCAATTTATACATTGAAAAATTTGTTACAACGTAGTAACTACCTGATCAATATGCTACATAACTACCACTAATTAACTATGGTAAACAAGTAGTTCATTGAACTATATAAAATACTAACTAGATAATGTAATATACTAGCTATGCTAATAGCTTTAGTAAGACCATGATTTATATTTTTTAGGATTATAGAATGTAACCATATTTTGATAAAGAACTGAGTAATAAATCAGGGAATGAAATCATAGAGTACCAATAACCACTAATTTCTACAATAATTGATTTATTTGAATATTCTATAAATAATAATGAATTATAAAAAGTGAAAATGGAGTAGGGAATTCTATCATCATAGAAAACATGTGTCATAACCCTCTTCGAACAATAATGTGTCCCTCTTTGCTAGTAGTGCACTATATGTGCAACACTAATGACCCTATACAAGTGAAGCAATGAGATTCTAGGTAGACCTTCATTTTTTTTTGGGAAGCCTGTATCTATGTGACCAAGATCGAGATCATTACATGTTTTGTGCTTTGATTTATTTCCATATGAAACCCTAATCCTCCATGCTTGCTAAGGTTTTAATGAACACAAGCAGAAGGAGAGTGGTGTTGTAGGGTAGGCTAGCTGTGACCTCAACATCCCATGTGATGAGTGTTGCCTATATAGAAATACCTTGATAAGGGATCAATCCCAATGTAATTCTCCCAATTATTTTGTTGGTAAAAGTGATATTGATGCAAGTATTCCTGACTAAGAATGCCAATTGGAATGCTTTGACTTTGAATTGAGACTGGAAACCTAAGTAAAATTGAGCTCTAGGTTGATGTAGATGGATGTATGAAAAAATAGGTGTAAATAAGGATAAATAAATTTAATTTTATTATGAGCTTATCTATGAGAATATTAATCTATTTGATAAATTAATGAGAGTGGTATTTATATAGTTTTTTGATGTTTGTCAAGACATGCAATGAGTCTAGGCTGACCCTATGACACTTTGGGAAGTGGAAAGATATCTATTACGGGAAAGGGAAGCTAAGGGTCAATATCACTACCTTTTTTTCAAATAGAATACTAAACTATAAAATAATAGATCTGTGGTATTGTCTAGGTGGCTAGCATGTGTGAAAAAATATCAGGTATGCCTAGGTGATGGTTCAATACAATGCTTGGTATATTTGGGCATATGTTAGACATGCATAAAAGCTAGAAAAAGATCAAAAGAGGCCCTAAGATAGATCTAGGGATAGACTAAGGATAGGGTGGTCTCAAGTGACACTCATTTCATTAAAATTACATTTTATATGACTATATTTGACCCCATTTATTCTATAAATGAATGAAAGTGAAATGAGTGGGATAAAGGAAAGAGAAATATACCCGAACTTACCTATGAGGTGAAGCCCATACTAAAACAACATAATTAGGAATTTACATCATAATTACACACTCAAAAATGAGTTTTAATTATGAAATGGATTTCAACCAATCTTTCCTCCCATTATGAGCGACTTTTAATGCATAAAACTTTAATTTCATAATAGCAGTTGTAAAAATTGCAATCCAATAGATTTACACAAAACACTTAGATTGGGGTGTTGTCTTCCCACAACACTTATCAATTAAATATAACTATACTCATAACTTTATATCATTCTATAAAATGCCAAACAATATGACATCCATACCTGTACATGGAACTACCACCATCTAAAGTATGATTTATGCATAAATCTATTTCACTCATTCTAGAATGACAATCAACAACATCAACCAACTGCTATGGTTCTCATAACCCATATTGTGCATGCATAACTTCCGAGTAACATTTAACACTAAATGTCATCAAGAATATAGATCTATCAATCCATGATTACTTACCTTTCACCATTCACCATTCATGGGTTAGTGCAACGTCCCACACCAACCACATCAAACATTAGAGAAGACACACCAAGCATTAACATGTAACCCCAAGGTTTTTAGCATGTTTTTCATAATTTTTATGGTCTCACATGATGCCTATAAGGCTTACAATCTGACCATCTCATTAGACTTACCTCTTGGCAACATAACAAGTACATAAAATTTTAAAAATCTACCTGATCAAGACTTAAAACATCTCCTCTCGAACATAAAGTTCACATGCATTCCATCCATGCTTAAACAAAATAGAAATATAATAATTTTAGGTATATACAATAATACCTTGAACACAACATGGTTTCACTTACTAGTCAACACATGCCTTAAATCATAATATTCATTCCAAAACATTCTTTTTTGGTAATTCAACCATTACCTCAATCATAGTAAGCTTGACTTTACAAGTCAATACATGCTTGTATTTCATCAAGTTTAACCTTTCTAATTTTGTATGAAAGTCTAATTTTTTGGACAAAATAGTGATTTTACAAGGCTACATAAACAAGTTTCACAAGGTTATTTATACCACAACTTTCAAGAGGTAGTTAAAGGGGCACTCAATCCAATAAGCGACCATTATGAATGAAGGTCTCTCTATCATCCTATGGTGCTCATGGTGCACAACCTAAATGAATCAAATGGCTACTTCATGCAAAAGGGAGAAGTGGGTTTTTAGCCTATGTGAGACTCCACTCCCTATCCCGTACCTAGCCTAATCATCATGGATATAGTGTTCTCTTCAACCTAAACCTCCAACTCACATCAAGGTTAAATTATAGATCCGTGATGTAGGATCACACCAATAACACATTCACTATACCTTGGAAGATCTTTAGTTAATATAGGTTTATTCTAGTAGGAAGTACATCTCATGGTGGTTCATGAGCACATCACTTCAAATCATATGTGCATAACAATATTGTTATCAAGGATAATATGCAGGTTCATAATTAATTACATTCACACAAGATAATGAAGTTACAAGTTTGCATGATTAATATTATCAATAAAAGGTAGAATTTTTACACAAGATACAATAATTTACATGCACTAAAGGAGTAACATGCTATGTCACACATGTGGGTCCAAAGGTTTGGTAAATTTACCAAGGAATTTTCACATCACACCACTTAAACACATTGTTAAGATAAGTATAAGGGTCTATGGTCCTCACCGATCTACTTGATGTCCAAATGTCATTCAAGATGGCATAAATATCCAACACATAACATCATGCTTAGTTTTAAGAATCTCAATTTCATCAACACCTACTTTCAAGGAAGGGTGTGCTCCAACATAGCCCATAAATCTATATCCATGGTTCTCAAATAGTTACCAACAAATTTCATGCCTCATGGATTAGATGACCAATGCTATCTACTAACAATACAAGATCCCTAAAACTTTCTCAGTTACCTAAGAAAGTAAGTCATATTCACCCACTAGGCCCTCTAGGCTTAAGTTACATCCTTGTACCTCCCAAGGGTATTATACCTCAATCATCATAAGATGACCCACCCATGCAAGCCACCTATGATCACCGACACGGTTTCATGATTCCAACAACTATATTTATTTCTATCCTTCCAATTGAATCATGCTAACAACTCAACAATTGATTAATAATGCTTTCTTTAACACAAAATAATCTCAAGAAGGGATTAACCTATCTAAGGGTCCAGGTGAATATAACATCATCATCATGGAAATTATAGTTTCCAAAACCATAATATAGCTGCAAGCATAAAAGACATCCTCATGGATGTAAGCTATATATATCCATGAGCATCATGACATCCTCATGGATGCTAAAACTCAACCCAGAATCAAATCATCATCATATAGATGTGAAAAATAATCAGGGGCATCACAACCTCCTTATGGAATTTAAGAACACCCATGCTCAATAATATCAACATGGAACAAAAATATATCCATACACACTCAACAGCTTCTAGACTCTTAGAGTGATGAAACCACATGATCTTTCATCCAACTTGAAGGGCCAATTGCTCATAAAAAACCAACCTAAATTCAATTTAAATACATGAATTTTCAGAACTTAGTATTATAATGCATAACACTTAATCACTTCTAGGTTAAAATGTTTGTAATTCAACCAACCATATTTGAGGTTTCAACCCAAAACCCCACCCAAACTTAGTTTATAATTCCAAAACTTGAAACAAAACAATGTGCCTCAAAAAATTGACACAATACTTGGTAATTATTTGCTTTGTTTCAACCATTCTAGTGTAGCAATACACAAGCCATATAAGAATTTACCATTGATTACCCCAATTGTCAATAATTATAGCTATATAAACTCATAGGTTGACAATAATGAGTGCTCATAAAATGAGAAAAAGAAGAAAGGAGAAATATTCTAATATTATTCCAAACCATAGATGATCTGATAATGCCTTACAAGGTTATTTATGTTTCATATCTATAGCATGCCACAAATTAGTCAACCGAAGTGATTTAAATATACTACTATGAATAAAATTGTTGCATACATGTAATAGTTCAACATATCTTTACCATGGTTTACCATCATGGTTCACAAAAGGAAACTTACCTTGGAATAGCCTTGTCCAACCCAGAGCATCTCAAACCCATGGATACATTCATACTCCACTCATAATCATATAACTTATAATAGGCATGCTAGTTCCTAAATTATAGCATTGAGCTCTTTGCAATCAATAAACTGACTATTTGGTTTACTACACAATAAATACACTAGTCTTACCTATGAGGCTAGCAATGGTTATCACCACCATTCATGATTCATATATCCTCAAAGGTTCAAGACATTCTCCTTGATAGTGGAAAACACAAGATCGACTGATTTACCCAAGTGAACCAGTTCACCATACCCCATCTAGCCTTCCAAGTTTGAGTTAAACCCTTGGTCTTCCCAGGGTCATAATGTTCTAGGTGCCAAATAATGGGTTACCCATAAAACCCATAAATTTATGTTCGGCACTATTTTTCCTTTATTCTAAGAGCGAAACCCTTACCACTTATCTCCCATTGACTTGCCCATATAAGCCAATTATTACAAAGTGAATATTCCCTAAATCCAATCAAAATCAAGAAGGGTTAACCCAAGCCAAGGCCATGATAGAGAGTAATGGCCATCACAAAAATTGAAATTCCATCAACCAATGTCATACATAACACCAACTCGACTACATTGGATATCACACCCTATAGGTTGATATACTCATGTGTGTACACATTCATGCATTAGGTACATCATCAACTTTTACCCCATTGCTTCCAGCCCAAGTCCATTGCATAACCCATCAAAGACTGGGCAAATCTCTAGGAAACATTCTCAAGATTACATAGTACATGTTCCTATTTCTAAACCTTCCTTGAATGGTTTCTCAAGTTATTACATCCCTAATGAGGACTTCTTCCTGCTTTTCAGGGCACCCAAACTTTTGATTTTCTCAACATGAGCACTATGTGATCTGACCTTATCCTTGATTTACAAATCATTGGATAACCAATATAGGCATATTTCCATTCTAAACCTCACTTGGAGTAGTAAAAGGTAGTAACATAATAGCATGTAAAACTCAATTTAGTTGTAAAATAGAATAATATTTATATTAACTCCTAGGGAGTAAGAAAATAACATTATTTTTCAAAAATAATCATAGCAAAAGCTATGATACTAGATGAAATAACCCCCCAAAAAATTTGGGAATTACCAATAGAGTGCATTTAGGGCAGCGTGTCAAGCCCAACACCTTGATTGCTGAAGCAAGTGATACTCATGCAACATACTTACGTATAAACAACCAGAACCAAAGGAGGTGATCTGAGATAATTAACTAGGGGTAATTACTCATAAAGTATGTTATGGGGAAGCAGGTTGCCCAAAATATGGTTTATGGGGTTTGGGGCATATCAATGTATGAATACATAGATAGGTCCTGAATATTATATGCAACACTCGTTCTTTTATATAGGACTATTTATAGGTCTTTAGCCATAGCTAAATATATTATTACCTTAGTGGGTTTTGTTCCACTTGAAGAGGGGTAAATGGTTACATTCAAACTAACCAAAAAATATAACTTTATACACCCCAAGTTAATGATTGGTTAAATAGTTCTATGACAGGAGAAAAATATATAATATCAACAAATAAATATAATATCAAAACATGCCAATCATACATGGCAACTAGTAATTATTTTTAACATGTACAAAATATGCTGAATTTTCATAAGCATACAATAGATTTATTACTACTTAAAACAAATACAACCAAGAAATGGAAGAAAAACCAAGGCATCATAGGCCATTAATTTAATTTATACTAGCCAAGGTTGTCAACCTCTTTATGGCTTAAGGTCACTGCACCATATCCAACATATCATTTTAAGTTCACACATCATTCAATTAATAATTATGAATGTCACTATCTACTTAAATGAACAATGATATGATTATAATCAACTTCATTATTTGTCCGATAAGATATATTGACAACCTATAATTGAATTTATGTCAATGATATTATATTGGAAATAGACAATACAATATAATCAATAAAGGAAAAATTAATGTAATCGAAGTATGTTGAAACCAAGTGTATGTTCCATTTAATATTGATTATTCAATCAACTATAAGGTTACAAGTAAAGGAAACATATTCAGACAACACAACTTTCACACTTGCTTTATTATTTTCCAGCCATACATCTACTCAAAAAACTATTAGGAATAATTAACAACTAAGTCATTGACCTTTCCTACAACAAGGATTTTATTAAAGAAGTAATCTATCTTCATATAACATCTTCCAAGTATGATCAAACATGGTATAATAATATCTTTCAAATATGATCAAGTATAAATTATGCATGCTTATAATGGGTTTCGATGTGAACTAGAATATAAGTACATAAGCATAAAAAAATTCCACATGAATTGAATACATACATGACTCATACAATTAGCAAGTGTCTTATTCAGAACGAAAAATTCCAGCCAAGTTCCAATTGAGTGGAACTCAAATAAAACATTCCATTTAAGGAACTCTTATAAAATAATTGTTTGATCATGTCATGACACAACAATTCAATCAATTTCAGCGAACAAGAAGATGTTGATAGTATACTCAACTCATAAGAATAAAGTTCAATATGTATATGTTTAGCCATTATTCATTTATATAAGCATAAAGCAAAGGAGAGTACATAACTTAACAATATTATTCCATTATATAGGTAATCTAAGATGACTTCTTCCATTTATTCATAGATAACTCATTACATAATTTAATTGCAACATAATTACATAATAGGCAGCCCTTAGTATAGCAATAAAACTCAAAATTTTACTCATTTCAGCAATGTATCTAATATTGAAGTTTTACCAAAAGAGATAAAAAATAATAGAATAATTAATAATAACATACATATCTTTATGCATGGCCATATAGGTATGAGGTATGGAAGAGTGAACTCTATTTATTCTTTTTACATATACTAACAACAAGCTTAGCTGAACTGGTTTATGTGTTCCATGTACAAGCTGAAAACATCTAAAGAGAGATCTTTATAGTCTTACTAATTTATAAATTATACAATGTATCAAAATAATCCTACACATACATATATGTATACCCAAAAAGGAAACATTGTATCCTTCAAATCAAGATTCTAACTTATACACATTTTAAGCCAACATATTTAAGTATGCTTAGAATGCCAAGAATAAATGACATAACACATAGTTTGCATGTCAAAAATAAATAATGTTATATCACTTAAAAAGAGGTTAATATCACTCTAATAACATCAATGAAATATTATAAGGTAGAAATAGTAATGATGTTCATCTCAACACATCCCAGGATAAACTCAAGTAAATATAAATGATCATATTTAGAAAACATAATGTAGCTTCTGCATCTTACCATAAGATCATCAATTATAAGATTTTTCTATCTTTTCTCGCATGACCCATTTTCAACTATAGGGTTAGCATATCATATTTTCATGTATAACTAAACAAATATCAAAAGGAAATAAGATTATAACTACATTCATGAATCATATCATATGAAGTAATAACAAATAAGCTAAGAAGTAAATAAATAACATATAATAAAATGTTACCAATACATCATGCATATCCACGAGATCATCCATGGTGTGAGAAGCATATAACCAAATTAGACAAACCCTCCAACCAGCCCTATGACCCAAACCATCAATATCCCTTATGACCGTATCCATTAGCTAAATGGTGGTTTTGGATACTAGGATCAAGAAGTGATTTTAAGCAAGTAAAAATTCTAGTACCAGGTAAGTGCACAAAGTTTTGGGACAAGAAGTGGCCTACTTGTGGACATGGTTTTTTTTTTAATTTTAAAATTTTTAACTTCTATAGATAATTTAAGATATCTACACTCCAAATTTGAAGATGGTGTAAAAACAAAATATGTAAAATTTCAAGTCTCGTTTCTAAAAAAAAAAAAAATTAATAATGGTTGAGTATAATTAGGTCAAACATCTAAAATTTGAAGAGGAACTCTGATTTTTTTTAGAAAACATAGTAGATAGATGACCGTGATGTGCACCATTTTTTGAGTAGTGTTTGATATTATTTGAAACCCTTTGGGGAAAATTTATATAAAATATTCTAGCATGTCACCTATATTTTTTTTGTCTTTTTTCAATGAATACTTTTTTTAATAAAAATTTCAAGTAAATAGATCCTAAAAATAGACAAATAAATGGATAGTCATTCGTGATTCACACCTAACTACCTCAAAAAAAATGAAAATCATTTATTTATTTATTTTAAATTTGTGTATAATTATGCATACTACGTCACCATATAATTTGTTTTCAATTGGATCAATGAAAGACAAATTACATGAACATGTATAGATATGTTTGTTTGTGGCATGTAGTGGCCTAAAAAAGGCATAGTTATAAATAGATTTAGTTTGAAATCTTAAATTAATCCAAAAATTATAAGAATAATATTTTTGTAAATAGAAGAGCATGATCATCACTATGGTATCAAGTTTTTAAATTTTCACTTTTAAAATCTTAGTGTATTTGGAAGTCAAAGTTAAAATTGGTTGTTTATTTTCATACCTTTCAAAACTCGATTGTACATTGACAGTCCAAGCCTTTGGCTCAATAATCCAAGCCATTCTTGAGCCAAAAGGTGCATGAATTGAATTCAAATTTAAATACCACAATCATGTTAATAAAATGATCGTATTATATATTCTCAACATCCTAAAACCTGAATAGGAGCCATTAGGCCTAGTAGTCTCAAGATCAAATATTGGTTTCAGATTAAGATTATTGTTTGGGACCAATGTTCTTGCCAAGAATTGATATAATTGAATGATAATTGCGGATGTATTAACCTATGAATAAATTTATTGTTCCTTTGATCCCAACATGGTGTGCAATCGAGCCAATAGATCCCAAATTGACATTAGATGGACATATTTCCTTAGATGGAGCTTGGTTGGCCCCAATTACGTAGCAAAATAAACTAAATACTTAGTTTTTTATAATATGGTGTGCAATTATAGACCTAATTGACATCATATGGACATAATTCCTTTCTCAAGGCTCATTTAACCTTGATTGTGTATTAGATTGAAGTAAATATTCAATTAGTTTAATATGGTGTGTTATCAAAGCCCTAATTGGCATTATATTGAAGAAATTCCTTGCATGGGGACCAATTAATCTTAATTAAAAATTATACTAAATAAAATACTCAATTGGTTAAAAATGATGTGCAATTAGGGGAAAATATTCACAATGGATAAATTAGATGGACACAATTCATTGCATGGGGTGAAAAATGCCTCAATTGATATTTTAGGTGGAAGTAGTTAATTACATAGGACTTAGTTGTCCTTAATTATGTATATTATTGAAATAAATATCAATTTATTTTACATGGTGTAATTAGATCCCCAAATGACATTAAATGGATGTAACTCCTTGCTTGGGGATTGAGAGTCCCAAATTGCATATCATATTTAACCTAAATACTCAATTGGTTCAATATGGTGTGCAATCAGGGCTAATGGAACCAAATGGAACATTATATGGAAAAAATTAATTTCATGGGGATTAGTTGGACCCAATTATGTATAAGATAAAACCAAAAACATGATTAGTTGGACATAGTTTACAATCGGGGCCAACAAAGTTGTAATTGACATTAGATGTATTCAGTTACTTGTATGAGCCTTGGTTAGCCATAATTGCATATTAAACTAAACTAAATAGTTGGTTGATTCAATATGTTATTTATTTGGGACTAAAAAAGCCCCCTATTAACATTAGAAGGATGAAATTTCTTACACAAGGCTTGTTTGGACTAAATTTCATAAATCATATTGAACCAAATATTCTTTCAATTGAATTTGGTGTATAATCAAAATCTTGATTGTTATTAAAGATGGATGTAATTACTTACAGAGGTTTAATAGGTCATGATTTCATATATATTCATGATAATACTCAATTATTTGAACAATTTTTGCAATTAGGGCCCTAATTAAAGCTATGTTGACACAATTCATTGGTCAAGCCTCAATTAGTGACAATTATGTATCATCTAGAACCACATTCTTGATTGGTTCAATATGGTATGCAAACAGGGCCAATTAATCTCTAATTTCCATTACATATGAATGTAATTATTTGCACACAACTCCTTTGGACCGAATTGCATATCAAATTGAAAAAATACTTATTTGTTTAATATGGTGAGCACTTGGATCCCCAATTGATTTCATATGGATGGAATTCCTTAAATTGAGTCTCAGTAGGCCCCTAGAATTAATTTGTCTACAATTAACATCCTTTATATATAGTAATAAATAGGTTCATAGGGATGAACTTGGTTAAAATTACATCAATCATTACCACAAGTGACTTTGTAGGCTCAATCTGTGATGATGTGGAGGATAATTGATCCCAAATTTACATTATTTACTCATAGATCTATGTTCAAGGAGCTCAAATTTTACCTAATCACCATCATGATTGTACCTTATATACCCTAAAACCTATACCCTAAGGCCTAATCCCTAAATTTCCTAATCCCTAAACTCTATTTACTATAAATATAAACTCTTTAAACCTTGAACCAATCATTTTATCCCAAATTAACATCATTTAGACTAATAATTAATTTCATAAGGCTCATTTTGGCCTAAATCACATGAGTGATTACCCAATTTGACTACTTCACTCAATCTGCATGATGACATCCATGGTATAATGACAACCCAAAAACACATTCTATAGTCACAAATGGGTCCAAGTGATTCATATTGTCCTCAATTATGATTGACCCTGTGTACCCTAAACCATGTATATGCATTAAAACCTATAAGCCGTCAACCATTAACCCTAAAAGATATACCCAAAATTGTAAACCATTTACTTTCCAGGCATTTACCAACTTCAATTTAGTCCCAATTAACATCTTTTGTAGTAAGAATCTAGTTTGAACACATGTCATATCTAGTGATTAGACATTAATATATAGGTATTTAAACCTAAACCTTATGCCCTGATCCCTAATGATCCCAAAAACATAAATTGTAATCCCTATGCCTTAATGCCCACTACATTTCACAAACATACATGGCATATGACATAACTAATTTTATCATGAGATGTCATAAAATACACTTTTTAAACCTATGACTAAAGCCTTCAGAGTATAAATCTAGTTGTGCATCTAAACATAAAATTGGGGCTATTTCAATACCCTTCAACATAATTAACCAAAGAGGAGGAGATATAGCTAATTATTTTAATCGAGGAGGCATTTGAGGCCAATTTGAACCCCTTTAATAGAAAGATATGATTTGAGGTTAAATCAAAAGATTGATCTTCTATAATGAATTGATCTAATTAGTTAATCTGTGTAATCCCCACATGATCTAGGAAAACTTGAGCCCCTAAAACAAATTTATGGCTCAATTGATTGTATAACATGTATGCAACATGTACATGGCATAATTGAACTTAATTTTATCATAAATGTAAACATGAAGGTAATCAAGTCATAAATAGATGTCACAAATAACTCAAATTTTTTTCAATTTCCTTAATGATTGGACCTATATCTGATATCTTAAACATTAAATTACCCTATACCATTTACATTAAACCCTAAGCCATAAGACCTAAACCCCAAACACTTTAAATTATAGACCTTAAACCCTAAAGCAATAAATTTAGTAAAAATTAAAATCCTTTATATATATATATATATATATATATATATATATATATATATATGTAGTAAGAATTAGGTTCACAGGGATGAACTTGGTTAAAATTGCATCACTCATTACCATAATTGACTTCATAGTCTCATTCTATCATGATGTGGGGGATAATTAATCCCAAATACACATTCTGTAATCATGGATATAGATTCAAGGCTCCCAAATTTACCCCAATTGCCTACATGATTGTATAAATATACCCTAAAACCTATACCCTAAGACTTAATCCTTAAAGTTATTAATACTTAAACTCTAAACCATAAATATAAACTCTTTAAACCTTGAACCAATCATTTTATCCCAAATTAACATCATTTATAGACTAAGAATTTAGTTCACAAGGCTCAATTTGGACTAAATCACACGACTGATTGCCCCATTTGACTAATTCACTCAATCTGCATGTTGACATCTAGGGTTTAATGAAAACTAAAAAACACATTTTATTATTAATGACTTATTATTATTTTTTGGGGCTTTGAAGTGCTCAGAGCTTCTTTCTCCAAGTATTAGGAGAAGAAAAAACAACTTAAGAAGTAATACCATGGCATTTAATGCTCATTGAAAAACATATTGGTCGACCACTTAACAAATTGAAATTACAAGTGATATGGCATTTAATGTACTTTGGGAAACATGCCCAAAATAATTTTCATGCCATGTATTTCATAAAATAATGCTACCTTCTATTTTATTAAATGCACACATTGTTTCAATTTATGGGGATCCATTTCCCTTCCATCGTAATGTCAATTTAAAACCATGGGATTTAACATAGGGAGAGATGCGAGTATCCATAAAGCCAAGACATTCTAGGGGAAGGGTCCCAATATCTATGCACCTTGAATTTAGAACTTAATTATAATCCCTAATCCCTAAAACATAAATTTTAATCCCTAATCCATAATCTATAAACCCTATGTACTAATGCCTAAATCCCCAATCCATAATCCCTTATCTATATTAAGTATAATGTGATCAGGTTATTCTTAACATGGGCAACACTCAGTCTTCATTGCCAATTTCCCACCCCAAAGTTTACATTGATAATAACATGATTGTGTTATGTAATAATATGATCATGTTATTGTCAATATGAACTTCTTGATTAGATGGATGGGTTGGGACCTTATAGAAAATATAATGCAAACACGTTATGTAATAATGTGATCACATTATATAACGTCATCATGTTATTATTGTTTTACTGACAATCTCACTTATCAATGACTATTTTTATCCTAAATTGAGACTTTTGTCCCCAAAAACATTCTTTGCATACTTATAGGATATATGCATACCTGTGTACTTGACCCCACCCTTAGAAAATTTGGAAATTGTCCTTTTTGATTGGTTTTTGATCATGTTCAAAGAGGAAGAGGAAGTTTATTTAAGAACAAAACACCTCTAAATAATGAAAATAATAACGGTTTTGAAACACCCTCTCAAAATATTCCACCATTACTAATACCTCTAAGAATTATGCATAGAAAAGACAAGTACGTAATTGAAGTTGATGAAAATATTTTAAAACCACGCATAACAAAATGTTTGATTGCCATTCAAGAAGACTGGCTAAACAAATTTGGGATACTTTTTTGTATATTTTGGAGTATGATAGTCAAAGATGTCAATTATTTATTTCATTGATAAAATTGATTAAGATGAGACCTATAATATGCACATTAGGAATAAGAACATATAACATGGATGATAAAAATAGTGAAATTGTTGAAAATCTACATGATGCATATCATACTATAGGCTAAAAATCATGCAACAAATATTGTAATATTTCCAAATGTATAATGCCAACTTGTGCAGTAAGTGCTGAAATAGTGACAAAATGATTGATTTCAAAAACAAGCCAAACACTTGATATAAATAGAAAAACATTAATGAAAGCAATTGCAAGACATGAAAGACTTAATGAACCTAATACCAATGAGATCTAGGCATTCTCTAGTAGACTTCCATGAAAGGATAAGGCTATAGCCAATACTCTCAAAGAGTTAATTACTCAATTTTGGAAAGATAATACAAGATTTGTTCCCAATGCAAGGGATGTTGTGAAAAGGAGAGTTGGTTTTCGTAACCGTGAACCACATCCAAAATATTATTAGATATGACTCAAACACAATTGTACTCTAAATTTTTCAAAAAACAACTAAAATTTTCTATTTGTCAAAGATATTTTGAGATGGAAAAACTTTTTTATGCTAAAATAAATTACACATGCACCACTTGTTGTAGTCAACATGTTGAATTTTCAATGCACTATAATATTTTTTGCCATATTTTTTGTATTTTTCATACTAACATTTTTTAGGAGTGTGGCATTGAATTACCACCATAATCAACTAGGGAATTTATTTCAACTATCTTTTAGAAAAGACCGTATGGGCAATTATTTTACAACAAATCATGTTTAAATAGAAATTGCAACATTTGTGGTGGATTGCCAATTTTAAAAAAATGTATTCATGAGAAGATTACAAGTTAAATTGAACAAGAATTAGTTGGTTTAAGCAAATATAAATTAGTGAATTATATGGTAAAAGATGGAAAAGAATATAAAAGGAGTGAAGTTTTTACAAAAAAGATACATGTTTCATAATTTTTGGTCAAATTTAGGAAGAAGATTATTTATGACTATGCAAGGCACACACACATGGATAGATGGTTGGATGAGAATTTCAATATATGAAAGGATACATTACCACTTGGTTTTATTGTTTTAGTAGTTAATTTTGTAGAGAATTACACATTAAATCCCCAAATATAAGTTCAATCACAATATTACAACTCATCACAAGTTGTCATATTCATGCATATAACATTCATGCATACACCTAATAGTATAGATAAATAAATAAATATTAAGGGAATATCATTTCTATATCAATGATGATAGATCATATTATTTAGAGTATGTGTAAGGTTGTTTTCATAAGTTCTATGAATAATTTAGTCAGAGGAACATTACTTCCAATCAACATTACATTTTTTCAAATAATTATACATCGTAATTAAAAAATGCATGGATGTTTTATTGGTTGAGAAGTATGCACATTACCACAAGTGTAGAACACATTTAGAGTTTTACCAAGGCTGACCATGGAAAAGAGGAGCTTGAATATGCTGGAGCATGTGTAAAAAGAGATATTACAAGAGAGGAGTTAAAATTTGATGAGGGTGTTCATCTGATAGATGCAAAAACTATGGTTGAATGGTGTAATAAGAACATGTGTCATGACGCTCAACCAAATTATACTATTCATAGGCATTTATGGTTAATGGAGGAAGAAAACATGGTAAAGTATGAGGATTATATGACTCTAACAAGCTCAAGCGACCTCCATTCATTTCGTATCTCAAATGCAATTTCTTGGACTATTCATATGAGACACTTGGCATGTTTCTATTCTGCATGCATGGACCCTATTTGGAATGAGTGAGTCATAAGAGTGGGTGGATGATTGGATTTTTAAACCTCTAATTCTAATAAACACATATTAGGTTCCAAAAATATTTCAACTAACAAATATGACATCTTCAGTTGACTTTGACCATGTATCTGATCTAGTGTAGCCAGGTAGAATATTTTTCATTATGTACAATTTATTGTCATTATTTATTTATCTTCATATTATCATTAAAAATGATTTTTTATGATTTAAAGGGCATGTTTTTGTAGTTATTGTGGATGAAGATAATGAAGAAGGCACTGATTACTACTTGTGTTGGTGTGTAGAGAGAAAGAAAAAATTGACTTCCCCAGTTATAGATGGAGAAAATGTTGACTATCCCATTGGGTAAGTGGTAGTCACTGGAACATGGTTTCGATGATATCCTATAAAAAAAATTCATATCAATGGTTGTTTCAAGAGTTTCAAATGCACAATAAGATATTGCGCTATTCAAATTTGATTCTTACAACTAATATTCAATTACAAAAAATATCATGGGAGGCCATTAAACAAGAAACTATGGAAAGTTTGAGATTCATATCATGAAGATATTCTTGATGCTATCAAGGTTAGAGCCGATCCTAGTGGTTCATTGGATTGAAATAAGGAGCTATTTTGAATTTTCAAATGTAGATGTAATAAATTTTACCAAATTATTTTTATTTTCTAGGTAGTACACACACACACGCATGCACACGCACGCATGCACACGAGCACACACACACACACACACACACACACACACACACACACACACACACACACACACACACACACACACACACACACACACACACACACACACACACACACACACCAATTTTAATTGCTTACTAGTAATATATTTTAGGTTAGCGGTGCCTAATAAGCTTCCACCTTCACATAGTTTGCACTATTAGTAAATAATTCTATATTATTGAAGCTAAAAGAATCTTAGGTTTTATGGTTGTTTGAACTTAGGCTAAAAAATTGCATTTTTCTTGTATTAGGTAGGGTGTTCTTGAGGCTAAAATAGGTGGTAGGTTTGATGATCGAGCCTGAAGGGAGGCCAAGAATATGGTCATAGACATTATAACCCACCTAAATGTGTTTTTGGTGTCATTTTTTACTCAGGGAACATCAAAACTAGAGTTATACAACCATAACTTGAACTTTGACAATATTTGTTGTCAGTGTTTCTACTTTCTAAAACGGTAGTGAAAATGCACTGTTGAGTGGATTCAAACATCATGGTAATATTATAACATGTAATTTACCTATCTAAACATGATCAAAGTGATATATTCATAGGCGGAGGTCTCAGAGGTAGAAATGTTAGCTAGAGCTTGAGAAGTTACTTGTTCACTGACAAAAACTTGTATTTTTGGACCCATCACAACTTGTCTAATAGATTGATATCAAATATTCCACCTGAGTACTCTAGGGTATAATTAGAGGGATTAAGGAGGTATGTAAATTATTTTATGTTCATGGAAATGACTTACAATTTTCATTTTGTGTGTTTAAACTTAGGCTAAATTTTTTCATTTTTCTTCTATTGGGAAGGGTGTTCTAGAGGTCGCAATGGGCGGTGGGTTTGTCAATCAAGCCTGATGGGAGGCCAAAAATTTGGTCTTAGACATTTTCTTCCCCCTAGATGTGTTTTTAGTGTCAATTTTCACTCAGGAAGCATCATAACTAGAGTTCTGCAAACATAACTTGAACTTTGACAACATTTGTTGTTAGTGTTTTCATTCTCTAGAACGGTAGTGAAAATGCACTTTCAGGTGAATTAAAATGTTTTAGAAGTGTGATAACATGTAATTTGCCTATTTTAACATGATAAAATGAATAGTTTCATAGGTGGAGGCCCCATAGGTAGAAACTCCAGTTGGAGTTTGAGAAGTTGCTTGTTCACTGATAAAAACTTGTATTTTTGGACCTGTCACTACAACTTGTATAATAGATTGATCTCAAAGATTCCATGCAAGTGCCCCAGAGTGAGATTAGAAGGGTTAATGAGGTATGTGAGGGATCTGATAGTTCATGAAAATGACTTATATTTTTTATTTTATGCATGTTTGAACATAGGCTAAAAAATTGCATTTTTCTTGTATTGGGAAGGGTGTTCTTGAGGCTAGAATGGGTGTTGGGTTTGTTGATCAAGCCTTAAAAGAGGCCAAGAACCTAGTCCTATAAATTATCCTCCCTAAAATACATGTTTTTAGTGTCATTTTCACTCAAGAAACATCAAAACTAGAGTTTTATGATGACAACTTGAACTTTGACAACATTTGTTGTCAGTGTTTCCATTTTTTGGAATGATAGTGAAAATACACTTCTGTGTGGATTCAACTATCATGTCAATGTGATAATATGTAATTTTCCTATATATACATTTTCAAAGTGATATATTCATAGGTGGAGGTCCCGAAGGTAGAAATTCCAATTGGAGCTTGAGAAGTTACTTGTTCACTGACAAAAACTTACATTTTTGGACTCGTCACTGTAACTTGTCTAATAGATTGATAGAAAATATTCCACTTGAGTTATTTAGGGTGTGATTATATGGATTAAGGATGTATGTGAAATATTTGATGGTTCATGAAATTGAATTATAATTTTTTATGTATGTTTAAACTTAGGCTTAAAAATTGCATATTTCTTATATTGGGAAAGGTGTTCGTGAGGCCAAAATGGGTGGTGGGTTTTTTTATCAAGCTTTAAAAGAGGTGAAGAACCTGGTCCTAGATGTTATCCAGGTTCACAATGTCATTTTTCACTCAGGAAGCATCAAAACTAGAGTTTTGTAATCACAACTCAAATTTTCACTTTGACAATTTAAACTACAAACCTAGAAACTTGATGATTAATTGATCTATTGACCTATTGACAACTTTGAAAACTTTGAAAATTTTGACAATTTTGACAACTTTGACAAATTTGACAACTTTGATAACTTTGACAATTTTAACAAGTTTGATAACTTTGAGAATTGTGACAACTTTGACCTATTGACCTATTAGGTGGCATTGAGTAATTGACCTATTGATCTATTGACCTATTAGGTAGCATTGAGTAATTGACCTATTGAACTATATAATAAATAAATTGTATCGATACCATGTTTTGGGTTAACAATAACATTGCAAAGGGAAGTAAGAATTGTTTGTTAATATTTTCAAGTATGCCATTGAATAGATATGGACTTGGAAGATGGTCCCATCAACAAAGAAGGTTTTGTATCTCTTAGAAGAGGAATGAGAGATTTGAAATTTAACTAATACTCCATGTTTTTGTCAGTGGCCTATAGGGTGCCTTGTTGTGACCTACATATGGAATTGAATGTTGAAGTGTGTTTGAGTGCTTGTAATAGGTTAAGAAAGGTGTGATTTGACCATAGAAGCACATATATGATAGAAGATTGACTCATTGAGACCTATATAAAGTCTTGGTAGGTTTGAAACCTAAGAGGATTGCCTAGTGAGAAGATAGTGAGAGAGTGAGAGGACATTTATGAATGGAATGTATGAAATGAGTTAGAGAATGAATGTGAGAGGTTTGTAATAGGTCTAATGACACCAAAAAGTGTCTCCAAAGTGTAAAATAATAAGTTAAAAAAATAATAAGGCCATTAAGCCTATAATAAGAGTGTCATTAGTCATTTCCACTACACATAATGAAATAAAAGCTTGAATTTAAAAAAATATGTATATCTGAGATATATAACATTGAAAAGAATAATTTTTTAATCCTCATTTATGCATGAACAACATTAAATATGATATCCCATAGATAATAATTTGGAAGATCAAAACAAAATCGTATAATAACACACAATGAAATAAAAATGAATATAAATTAGATAGATTGCCATGATAGGCATACAATATAGGCACATATATGTCCAATGTCAATAATACATAGATTTATGTGATAGGCATACAAAAAATTACATCTACCAACATAATATCTAATTTTGTTTGAATGTCACATGCACGTATACAATGCCAAAAAAGCATCAATTGACATATAGGCATAAAAAAAATCTCATGTGTAAGACATCTTATTCATAGAATAACCTCCCTCTCTTTGCCTTCCTCGATTAATACTCTCCCTGGGATGCCCTGATAGTAGATGGAGACCCTTCTAATGCTTTGGATTGTTCCAAGGTCTAACTACAGGCACTACGATCATAGCTAACTTACAATTGAGCCTATTTAAATACAAGAATTATTACAAAATTAACATAGAATACATTAAAATAATTGTTAAGAAATTAATTTTAAACTACAATAAAAAATAATTTAAACATGTACACTTACTGAAAGCTCATGATCCTACTCATTCTATTTTTCATTCTCAATCAAGCCAATGACATGCTCAACTATCATAATAGGCATCTCAAATACAAGAGGAACTTGAGAAGTTGGCATAATCATCAGCTAACTAGGACTATCAACTATCATAGGACAACCCTGCATACACAATACATTTACATAAGTTATATTTGACCCAAGTAAATTTACTAAAATTATTAAAACAAGTCTATTTTTACAATTTAAAATGACAAGAACTAATGTATACCTCTGTCAGCACATATGAAGATGATATTGCAGCAGTAATGCCTATGTCTATCTTAGCTCGTATTAAAGGGAGGAGTGTAAGTACCAGCCATAAACTATTCATGTAAATAAGGTCTCACTTAGCTTTATATAAATTACATCAAATCTTATATATGGAAACCAAAATGATCAATATAATCACCTATATATAAAATATCTATCTATATAAATACATAAATGTAATGACACATTATAGGAAAGAAGAAGACAAGCATGAAAGTGAAAATACACGTAGATATGAATTGATAAGCCATCTTTTCAAGTGTTAGAGTTGTAGCCTTGTACCAACACCAAAATTAGAAGTTTAAAACTATGAAAGGGAATATATAATATACTAGTTTCTTTTTTTCAATTGATAAATATAAATATATTTGGGTCAAGATCTTTAATTTAGTCTATATTACATGTTGGACTATATTGGTTGTTGATTTATTACTTGTCTAAAAATAGGGGTTTGAATTAGGTAGCACCCTCTTAACTACTTCCATTTAGATGAATTTTTAAGATAAACTTAGAGTATTTAGGGATATTTTAAATTGTGTTTTAAAGGTGGGCCTACATTTTAATGGAGTAGAGTGATGAAGTATGATTGGTTGAACCTAGGATTATAGAAAAATTAATGACTAATATTCTAGCCATACTATATATAATAGGGATACTCTAGATTGTGTATGTGGGGATTGTTGTCCCATCAAGTATATTCCTTTGCAATCTATTCACCAACTAGGATGTGTCATGTAAAATAGTTTAATTTTCTCAAAAGTTCCTTGAGAGTGGGCTATCACTTTTAAGGTTGTGATTACAATACTAGGCTTTTCAGCTAAAGGCAAGATTGCGGCTTTGATATAGGATTGTGATAGAGTTAAGGTTGTTTAGTGGGTGTAATACTTTGATGATGCTAATGCACATAACATAAGTTTTAAGTATGGGGTAAAACTAGTGGGGGTGGAGTGGGTAACTATCCTGACACATTGAATCTATATTAAATAGGGATATTTTCCTCCCATTTGATGGGAGAAAAAGGGACATATTTCCTTTTGTATAGATGAGAACCTATTGTTAGGACTATTGAGGAGAGAGGATGGAAATTTGCATGGGTCTAAGAAGTGTTAGCATATGGTTTCTTATATAGTTGGTCTAGAGGAAAATGCATGGCCCGTTTAGAGTCTTAAGTGAAGACTTTGAATGAGATTATTAGGGCTAGGGGAGGTTAGGCTCCATCTAGACAAAAACTAATAGGAGGTACATCACCCACATAGGTATAAGCAAGAGACACAAAAGTAGATAAATCATATCCCACATCACTCATCAACATTGGGACATTATGATAAGAGTAAGAGTAGGATAACTAGGCACAACCTCTAGATGGGGAAAAATACCTACAATAGGACCTTAGGGTCACACCATTGTTTCTATTTTATGGAATAGGATAAAATCATTCCATGAGTGTGATTATGAACATAATCTTTAGAAAGAGAGAGATACCAATATATTACATGGATTATCATCCACTGGGGGAGCTCATGACAATGGTGACATACATCAACTTTTGGATGAAGCTACCCATTAACTAAATAAAGTGAAAAGGGTATTAAATTCAATAGATGAATCTTTTTTAGGGAAGATAATGCTTGGCTAATATGTATGAAAAGGTGTTTTGGGTTATAGTATTTATTTTACAAATTTTAGATGAAGCAACCTTGTGCTGGGACTATCAAGAAATAATTGTGAATTTAGATATTCCCACAATCACTTGGGTGATGTTCAAGGAAAGACAACACTACTTGTTGGATATATACTCAAATGATCTAGAGTAAATGCATTCCATAACCTCTATACAAATTCCAATATTGAAAAGGAATATAATGCATGCTTTTTAACCTTGCTTTAATACATGGTATATATTTAAACAACTTAGTTTTACATATAGGTTGTGTTATTTTTTCATTAATTCTCGAGAAGAGAAGTTACAATTTAGATGCATAGAGCAAAACATATATGCAAAAAATTGTAGTCATAACAAATGCCAATAGTAAAACATTTATGTAAACAATTTTTACCTCTGTATAGGTAAATGGTGTTATAGTAATAGAGGTAGATGTAGTCATGGATTTCCTAGCATCTAGATCCAAATATGAAAACAATGGTTGTGATAAATCAAATGTTGTAAATGTTAGTTGTGATGATGAAGGAATTGTCAACTCCTGTGACATAAAAAATGACATATATATTATATTAAATTTTTATGTAAACTAACTGCTAGCTTAGAAATTAAATGTTAAAATATAACTTACATTTAACATGACATTTATATAAAATATACCTGTCTCTATATGGTGACAGATGTCTGCATGCTTAATGTGCATACCAAAACCTCATCAGTCATAAGAATATGATTCAATCCATCTGAACCATTGATGCCATCATCATTAGAAGGTCCCATGCACATAGATCTACATGAACTACAAGGGTGGGGTCAATGTTGGGTAACCTCTGGCATATCTATAGCATCACTCTATGAAAGCCTACTCATATGCTAAATGACTGTATTGATGAGTGAACTAAGAGCATGGAGAGTGTCTATCTCCATGACCTATTGAACTATAGAGGGGATCTTAGGTTGAAGAGGATTTTGGATATAAATATGTGTAGGTTAAATAGGAACATGATGTGCACCTGGTCGATCTTACATAGAGCCTTTTTTGTGACACTAAAACTCACTAAAATCAAAATAATTGGGAATTCAATTAAGGAAAAACTCATAATAGAGTTTCCTCAAAAAATATAATGGGACCTCATGGTTGTTACATGGTAGATAGTCAAAAACCATCCACCATCAATCCCATAAATTAGCTATGATTAAGTTATGTACACAACAATGGATAGTAAAATGTTTAACGGTTATGGGAAATGGGGCATTGGTGGCTAGGTTGATGAATATGACACAAATATCAGCTTTTAAAATATCTAAATTCTTGACTAGAAGGGTTAATAACTTGTCAAAACATAATATGCCCTACAAGTATCCCTATATGAGGTCCATTGATCAATTTGACTCATTATCAAGTTAATTTGACCTAATAAGGTTTGTAGGGAATTGGATAGCTAGGTGCAGTGGGGGTTGGTCAAATTGGGATCCCTCATTCTATCAATTAAGTCTTTAATTTCAAGTTTGTTTCCCACAATGTTGTCAATCAAAACCTCTTGACTACTAGGGGGTTTTGGGGAACTATAGGAGGGTTAGGTGGAGGGATAGGAGGAACAATAGGGATTTGTGGAGGGTTATGAGGAGTAACTAGAGGCTTTTTTAGAAGGTTGGGAGGGTTAGCAAGATGGCTTGTAAGAAAAAAACAAATTAAAATTAAAAACATGGGTTAAATAATGAAAATTATGAAAAATTAGGGTTAAATATGAAATATTTTGATCACTTACTTCTCTTACATGATGACATCATAAATCAATAGGTTTTTGGGTTGAATATGGCAGCTTACTATCACTCTTTGGATTCTTTTAAGCAAAATGTGACTGTAGAAAAAGGGCAGAGCTAAGAGATGCAAGTGCAAAATGAATAATTTTATGTTTGAGTTTCCCTTTTTTTTGCACATAGGGAATGAGATCATGTTATTGATGTGATTACATTATTTTTATGTCAATAACATGATCACATTATTTAACAACATGATGATGTTATTTTTTAATATAACATGATCATCTTATTACATAACATGATAATGTTATGGCTCAACAATCCTGACCTTGGATTTAAGTAATGTGATCATGTTAATCAAATAACATGATCATGTTATTAATTAATGTGATCACATTAAAAGTAATTTCCATGGAATTTTCCCCCAATTCTGTGCACTTAACCTACCATTAAATAATTCAACACAATACAAAATGTAAACTAGGAAAGTGACAATCAACTACCATTCTAAGGTGAAATAGAAATAACCAAACTTGGCATTGTTATAAATCAAGAGTGGGGATATCCACTAGAATTTGGTCAAAGGATGTAGAAATGGATTTAACAACTAAATGCATGTCCATAACATTTTGAAAAACCAACTTGGAAAACCTCCAAGTACATGGTCAACCTTTTATATCCTAACTACCAATCCATATCTCATGCTTATAAGCATACAAATCATAGCTCAACCATTTACGTCTAGTCTATGAATGAATATAAAATAATAATATAATTTGATTAATCAAATAAAAAGATATAAATTCAAAACATATAACTCAAAACAAGTTATACTTAGCCAAAGCCACAGTCCATCTTAACTCAACAATTAAAACAATCAACATAAATAACCAATTAAGACATTCACATATGACTTTAGCCATACAAAAATTTCCAAAAGTAACAAGCAATGATTGAAATAATCATTCATCTCTATAAATTGATTTTAAGTCAAGTATTAAGGTATGAGATTCATGGGATCATCATGAGGTGTCACGACCTCATATGATCCCCAAGTCCAAAAATTGGGTAAAATGTTTTAAAACAAAATATCAAACCATCACAATGGTTTTATTTAACAATTAAAACCCTTGTTATGAATTAGAGATTCCAAAAATATTGTTTAAGTCTTAATGGAGTTTAATAGTGTATAAACCACATGGGAATTCCACCATAAAACACCATCCAACCATAAACAAAATCATGTCATTAAAGGTACCTCATAGAGGATTTCCAAACAATACCATATATATATTTATAAAAGAATTAAACTAGTTAAATACAAATATGAATAACCATTTTGTCTTAATAAAATCACACACAATACTTCATTCCAGAGGAACCCATAAACAAAATATAAAACTCTTCTTTTATAATTGAATATAACCCAATTTAAATATAATCCAACTTTCATACATAAATAAAACTCTCAAAACATGAAGATCATGACACATGGTATGACAACTCATTTCAAAGTATGCACAGGTCTAACATACCAAAATTAAATGTAGTAGCATGTATCACTAAAATAAAATGTAGGGATTTATCAAATTGAATACATTTGTTAAATCACAACAAAAATGTACATAATCATAGCTATATGAAAACCCATGACATTCCTCATAAGGAACATGGTCAATGACCCAATCTGTTAATAGCAATGAAGTAGAGCCCTAATCTTAATGAAGTGATCTATGATGATGAAGCAATCTATGGTGGTATTCAACCAATAACGAAATCATATGAGGTTGGAGTAGCTTAAATTCCAAATTTGTAGAATATATCATCTAAACATGGAGGGGAGGGGTCTAATAACAAAATCCTAGGCATTATAGATAGGGTGAAGAGAAAGTGGTGGCTGATGTTTCTCAATATAGCACAGGGGCATGGATCCATCTACACTCTCCACAGAATGTGTAAACAACATAATCAATATGAGATGAACCAAATCAAGGGTTTTTAGGAGGATGGAAATAGGGGAGGATGGATCCCATGCTTTGGGAGGTTAAAACCTAGTCTAAATCAAGGATAAAATCATTTTCTAAAGCTGTGGGAAGATACAAAAGCCTTCCTGTGAGTCTAGAAAAGGAAACTCCAATCTTATTATTTGATAAACAATATAATGACATGATAGTCAAAAGGGAAGAATGGTTGATTTCATAGGCCCTAATTTGTAAATTTAAAGGACTATGGCCAACTTGGATAACATTGAATGAGTGTATTTCATCCTAATGACAAGAGCTGGTTGAAGGTAAGATTTAGATTTATCCCTATGCTAGGGTTTCTTACTCTTAATCTTTGATTCCATAGTAGATAAAGAGGCTATATTTAAATAAGATGTTAAAAATGGGATAACCACAATTTGTTGGTTAAACCCTAACAACCTAATTTCAATGCTCATACAAAAACTTTTAATGTTAAATTAATGTCGGTCAATTTTCTAAAGCTTCCCTTTTAGTTTTGGGATGAACTAGTATTTGAGGCCATTAGAAATACATTCCGTAAATTTTGGGTTAATGATAAAATTATTAATGATAAAGGGCATACAACCTATATGCTCATATTTTGGTTTATATGGATTTTTCTAAAGATTTACCTACTCAAATTGAACTAAAAATGGGGGAAAATTTGATTCAACCAATAAACTATGAAGGGATCCCCTTTAGATGCAAGAGATGTTTCAAAATAGGGCACCTTGTTACTAATTGTCCTAGTTTCAAATTCAATAAATAGGTATCATGGTGGAAAAATTATAAAATTAAACATAGTACGGTACCAGAAGCAAATGATAATAGTAGTGATAAGGTGGGAATAGACTCAAAAACCCCTTCAGAAGTATAGGAGATAAATCAAACAAATAAGAATCTTAGATGTGAGAAATAGGCCAAGAAGAGGGGTCTATGGTGTTTCAAGAGAGGCCAAAGGAAGTTGAAGAAATAAGTCCAGATCTAGCATCCCAAACTCTTATAGAAAGATAAGGCATGTTTTTACCAGAGCAAGCACTACAGCAAGAAAAATCTCTAGAAATATCCAACCCCATACTACTAAATCCTATGGAGGGAGGAGAATGGACACTAGTCAATATTACAAATAAAGGCAAAGGTGAAACATGTTTGAATCCCATTACTATATCTCTTAGATCCGACAAATAAAATCACTCAGGAGATGCCTAATTTGCTTATTTTTTTATTTTGGCAGCTATTATTTTTGTATATCTTGACTTGTGGCCAATTAGTGATACTTTTTGATGTATTTTTGGCTATTTTTTCATTCTTCATTCTACCATTAAGTGTTGTGTATCCTTATTTTTTGTTTTTCTTCTAGGGTATTGGGTCCCTAACTCAAAAAAATTTGCCCTTTAACATTAATAAAAAAAAGGTCAATGACCCAAAAATGCATAGTCAAATAAAACACATCAACAGATTTAGTATGCCAAGTTTTGTCATTTACACAATATACCAAATGGAAAAACCCTTCCAAGGTTGTAAATAATCCTCATGACAACTAATCATTCACCAGATAATAAATAAATGCATGTGTATGTAAAAACCAAACAGTAAGGTTAATCCCTTTTTCAAATTTATATGAAAAAGATTTTTTTAAAAAAATCTATTGGGAACTAAATACCCATCTGAAAGTCTTACAACTTCTCAACTATTTATACAGGTCTAATATCATTTTACAATTTCATTCCAAAGAAAATAACCAGATTGATAGTTAAAATGACTTACCTAGATCAAGTAGTGGAGAGAAAAAACCCAAAGATGAAAGAAAATTCAATAACCAATTCTAAAATGACTTCATATTCCATACAAAAAAATGATCCAAGTAAAAATGAGCCATCCAAAACCAAAGTCCAAATCCCAAGGAAAAAACCAAACTATTTATATTTTATCCCTATTTTCTCCATTCTTTCTCCTACTCCCCATCCAATTCCCCCACACCACTGACTAGCTCCTTTTCCTTTCATCCAATTCCTCGTACCCCTCATGAATTCCACATTCAAGGATAGTAGAGATAAAAACTCCCCAATGCCATCAAGCCCCCTCCCAAGACAAAACCCCCACCAAAAATCATAAATGCAATAGTAAAAAATGACCCAAGCATAAAGTTTGAAACCATTAACAATAAAAATAATAAAAGTGATAATAATTTAAAATATAATTTAAATGTTTAATGCCAATTAGATTGAATTAACCAAGTCACAACAAAACACGAAGTGACCAAGGTAATAATCCTCATGGGGGGTCATGGGGATAGGTCTAGGCAAGTCCCTAGGGTGTTTGAGTCCTAATAAGGGGTGAGTCTAACAAACTGGGGTGGAGAGGAGTTCACGGCAGAGAGAGAATAATAAGTTTGAAGTGGGAAGCTTAAAATATAATAGAGGAACCAACTAACACTCTGACAACATGCAATAATCAAATAGTAATATGATAAGGCAGCCAAAAACAAGACACAACAAGGGAAGAAGATAATTATGATAGCACAATGAAATAATAAACTATCCAATGGTAAGGGATTAAAGGGATTAAACCAAAAACACATGTATACCTTTCAAGACCCAATCAACTAGTCAAGAACCACTTTGATACCCCCAGTACAAATGCCAACATCTAGCCTAGTTCTTACATCAGTACCTACAACCACCAAATACACATCAACAATTTCTGATCGATAATAGATAAAGCACTAAAAAACTATAACAAAACACTAATTATAATAGTAGTCCATTTGATAATTATGTGCATAAATCAAAACATGATATGTCATCAACCTAGAGTCCAAGTATCATCACATCAAAATATAACAATATAGTCCAGCTAGGTAAAGAAATATAACTTCTAGCTATAAAATCAATAACAATAATGCTTAAGTAGTCATAAAAGAGTATCAAAAAGGTGGGGTCATGACACCATACATAAGGATTAGGATTATTATGAGCTCAAATTCCCCTCTATCTAAAAGAATTTTCAATCTCCTATGTTAATATTCATGATCCATGTCTTCATTTATCCCTTGCACATTATCTCTATAACTTTTTATTTTCAGAAGAGATGCCTTAAGGATGTGACATATATCCTATATGAGGAAAATCCTCTCCACTATAGATGATAAAAAAATAAATGTTTTTATTCCATAACATAGCTAGCCTAAGGATATGACATATATCTTATATGAGGAAAATCATCTCTACTGCAGACAATAAAATAACAAATGTTTATATTTCACAACATGGCCAAATCTATGAACATAGAAAATTCAAAACACATCAAGAGAATGTATTACGTAGACAAGGTCAATTATGTGAAGATGCACTTTATTAGCCTCCTACAATCCATTTAATTATATTATCTTAGCTCCCACACATGTATAATGTATTGTATCATATTACATCAAAATAAAATTATTATTTTTGGTAAGGAGATATATTTTTGGTATTAAATTATATAGTTTTAGGTTTTAGGATATAAAATTTTGTCATTAGGTTAGGACTATATAGTTTTTCACCACTAAGACCATAGAATCTAATACATAAATTATATAAATCCTTTTGGGAGTGTACATTTTTTTCAAATCTATATAACCTTGAAATTAGGGAAAATAATACTCTACTAGATTTAGAAAAGCATAAAAAATTAAATTTTTTATAATTTGATCAATTTACAATTGTAAGACTTATAAAACCCAGTTGATCATCTCATGTAAAATTACTACTCTACAATAAATACTTGCTAGCCTCCCATGGTAAAAATATCTCTCACACTTTACTTGAAACATTAAAATTTAAGAATAAAGTAATTTTTCTTCTCAATTTCATTTTATGTAAGTGGGGCACAATGTTGACAATTTCTTTACATTTTATTCATTTGTTAAATATATTTAACATCTCAACTAATTGAAATAGGATTGGGTAAATTGATATTCTTATATGATTCATAATTTCATATGGAAATCTCTAAGACAAACATGTAATTTATGCATGATGAGGAGATTCATGATGTATCCTTTTCTTATATCTAGAGATCCTTATTCTTAGTATTTTTTTTCATTTTGTATGTTATACTTTTTATGTGTTCATGCCATCTACTTTGTGGTTAAGTATATACATGAAAAATTTAAAAATTGTAGACACTTAAAAATAATCTTTTGGTATTATTTTTTTGTATTTTATATATATTTGGTACATTTGTATACATATGGTTGATTGGTTCAAATGTGACATTATTTAACCACTTGAATCAATTTTTGTGCCATGAAAACATGTATTTGTTATCTTTGTGCCATCCTCCTTATCCATTTTATATTTTACAAGTTCCATGTTGGGATTATTTATATAGTGATAATAGTTGCAAGTGTCCATTTTTATGATCCTAGTCATATATTTTGTCTCCCTTTTATTCGATGGGCCCTTGTGTAATTTTATTCCTTTTTCATTTCTATTAATTTTGAGGTGGCATGTGTGTAAATGTAACTAATGTTTGAATTCAAGTCACTTATCAATAAATAAGCAATTAGGTTTGTTTGGGAATCATGCATTATCAAATATACATAATCATATAACAATTGTAAGGATTATATTGCAGTTAACTTTTGGCACACTTAATTTAATTAATTAATTTATTTAATGTAAATTTTTTATATAATATTTTTTAAAGAACAATTTATTAAATCAAATTTAAGGGGTGTGATAAATAAGTGGATTTACCTTTAAAAAAATAAGTTAGAATCCCTAAGCATTTTGGTTTAGTAGATTCAATATATTATAGGAGGAGAAAAATCTAGTCATATATCTAAAAGAAAAGGTGGAAAAATAGAAAATTGATGTGAATATTTTTGTTGCACTTTGTATACCTATCAAGACCATAAAATTTAACCATGATCATACAATCTTAATAAATAAGGGTTCAAAAGTCCCTTTAAACCTGTTATATTCAATATTAGACTTCATGATTACATGTGAAAAAGTAGTATATTTATATTTTATGTTTTCAATGTTATACTTCAAGATTGTATGTGAGAAATTGGTGGATATACATTTTCAAATTTAAATTATGAATACATATTTATGATATATAATAAATGTAAGAATTTTATATCACTATTCATTTAATTATATATAATTAAATATTTTTTAATATTTGATTTAAAATAGATATATTTATATACATAAAATTTTATATAATACTTATAATATATATGTATGTGTCATTTCCCTTGTTAATACTCTAAATTTATCTTTGAAACTTGTTTGAAAATATAAAATCTAATGAAAAATTAGCTAGTATAAACTTATGTACATAATGGGTCAACTATTATGTACATAATGGGTCATACTCATTAAACATTAGTTTACAAGAAAGGCTTATCATGTCACTTGCAAGTAAATATTTGGTTCATGTGACTATAGAAAATGGATGGTGACAGAAAAAGATACATGATTTGATGGATTTGACCCAACACCTCCTTTAAAATTTGTCAAAATCTATTAACATAAAAAAAACTAAAGCACATCATATGAGGATGTGCTATGTGGCACTTTGTTAGCCTCCTCCAACCCATATAATTATAATATATTTGAAGATGTAGCATACAGGTATGGTGGATTGCATTATACTAAATTAAAATAAAATTATTATTTTTAGTAAGGAGACATATTTTTTATATTTAATTATATATTTATAAGTTTTAGAATATAAAATTTTGTCATTAGGTTAGGACTATATAATTTCCTACCACTAAGGTCATAGAGTTTGACACATAAATTATAAAAATTCTTTTGGGAGTGTAAGGTGTCTAGTCAATCTATATAATCCTAAAATTAGGGCAAAATAATCCACTCTACCACATCTAAAAAGGAGTAAACATAAGAAAATATATAATTTGATCAATTTATAATTGTAAGACTTACAAAATTTAGTTGGTCATCTTATGTAAAAATACCATTGTACAACAAATACTTTTTTTCCTCCCATGGTAAAAATATCTCTCACGCTCTACTTGAAATATTAAAATTTAAAATTTAAGAATAAGGTCATTTTATTTTCAATTTCACTTTATGTAAGGGGGGTACAATGTTAATAATTTCTTTACATTTTATTCATTTATCAAGGATATTTACATGTCAACTAATGAAAATAAGTTTTGAAAATTGATATGATTATATGTTCCATAATGTCATATAGAAATATATGATACAAGTATGTAATTTATGCATGATGATAGGATTTATGATGTAACTTTTTTATGATGATATATGATATATGATATATTATTTATGATACATATCGACACCTCTAGAGAAATTACTTGAGAAATGGCTCTGCAGAGTATCCTCTCACCCAAGGAATTTTCAAAATCCCAAGGTCTAACTTTCAACTCTACCTAGGGTAAAACCAAACCCCTGCATCCTAATGGTGCTCATATAGATCCATCAAAGCTTACATTGGCTCTATCTAGGTTTAGTAGTTACTCATGGGTCCCTGCTACCAGTCTTTCCTATTTTCTTGTAGAAGAGCTTGCACCTACAATGGATAATTGTAGGGAAAGATAGTAAATAACGACATAGATTTAGAAACAATGGCAAGTGGCACCCTTGTAATGTACAACAAACTACTAAAGGGATCAGTGAGGTAGTTATCTCTCACAAAATTACCAATGGCTACACACTACCCCAAGATGAGAATATCAAGAGCTTCAAAGGTTGGGACATCATGGAATTATAAGTTGTGGTGGATATTATATTTTTGAAGATAATATCTTTCATTGAGGCTACCTACAAGTTCGAGTCAAGATCTAACCCACAATCTCTCGAGTCTAGATCTGACCCAAAACCTCTCAAGTCTGCATCCTCTGATAAAGTAGTGGTCTTTGATGAACAAGAGTTCATAAAAGTCCTTGGATCAAAAGAATACTTCTCAGCCAAAGAGTTGTCTATAAATACAAGGATTACTATTCAAAACTTTAAGAACTCCATGCCTAGATATCGAAGAACTAAAAAGCCATTCTAGAAGGCAGAGTTGAAATCTACCCATGTGGAAAATTATTTTTAATTATTGTCTTTCATCATATTAAGGAAAAGGAGAAGATTCAAAACAAACTTTGGAGCTTGAATGACCACCATTTGGTCTTGAAACCTTGGTCACCTTTCCTTAAAACTACTTACTAAACCACTTAATATAAAACCCATCTGGGTTCGTTTACCCCATCTCCCTCTTCAGTTTTGGATTGATTACAACCTCAAAGAATTGGTAAATCCTTAGGTGAGTTTCTACATATGGACCCAGAAACATATGATTTTTTCCATACTAATTTTGCTAAGATTATGGTAAATATAAACATCTCCAAAGACCTACCTAAAAAATTATTTTACAAGTGGGAGATCACTCATGGTCTCAACCCCTTGACTATAAAGGTCTATTATTTTTATACCGTAAATCTTTTAATATAAGACATCTAACCAAAAAATTTAGTAACTTTAGAATAAAAAAGGACTCCTTTTGGTGGAAGGATTCCCTTCCTATACACCTTAAAGTGATGGTTAATACTAAAAGTGAGGATTCAACATCATCTTTAGATGATTTTAAACCTCTTGTACAAAATGAGGATCCTAAAATCCCCTTTCAAATTAAGAGAGACATGTAGGTAGATCCTATCACTTCAAAGAAGACTTTAGATTCATTTCCAGATACCTCCACACTAGATGCCTATACGAAGGTGAACCTATAATGTATTATCGTTAGGGAAAAACAAAAAGAATTTACTTTAATAGAAGACAAATCTTAGCCCCCTAAACTAGTTGAAAATACAATTCTAGAGCAATCGAAATATGTTGAAGACAAGGGAGGATAGATGAAGGTAAAAGAATAAATAAAAAATGCAATAGAGTTGCATTTCAATATTCTATTATGGTTCTCCCCTCAAGAGGGCCTCTGAGTAGAAGTTTCACAAAAGACAGTTAAAGGTAATGGTAGCATGGTAGAATTATTATGGAAGATTACCCAATGGTAATTAGTTTACTATAGGAAGGTAGTGTCTGCTTTTTAGTTTGATAGCTCTTGATTCTTTAGTGTTAGGTTGTTTTGCCTGATTGTCTGTCACTAGTAGAGGCATCTCATATGAATGTAAATGTTATCATCTTTCTCTATATTTTAAAATATTTTGGGAGCTTCAAAACCTATGACCGTTAACCTAATGAAATAAAAAATGATGTATCTTTTTTCTTAAGTATTTAGAGATCCATATTTTTAGTATCTCTTTTTAGTTTCTTTTCTATGTTTTATTTGGAAGTATGTGTTGATGCCATTTATTTTGTGGTTAAGTATATATATCAAAACATGAAAACTTGTAAAAACTTAAAAATGGTTTTTTGGTATTTATTTTGTGTATTTTATATATATTTAGTACATTTGTCTATGTATGGGTGATTAGTTCAAATATAATATTATTTAACCACTAGACTTGACTTTTGTGCCATGAAAACATGTATTTCTTATCCTTGTGCTATCCTTCTTACCCATTTTATGTTTTCCATGTCTCATGTTGGTTTTTTGGTATAGTGATGACACTTGTAATTTTTATGATCCTAGATGCATATTTTGTGTCTCCCTTTTTATTGGATGGGCCCTTGTGTAACTTTATTCCTTATTCATTTTTATCCATTTTGAGTTGGCACGTATCTAAATGCAACTAATGTTTAAATTCAAGTCACCTATAAATAAAAAAAGTGATTAGGTTTGTTTGGGAATCATGTATTATCCAATATACACAATCATTTATCGATTGTATGTTAGGATTATATTATGGGTAACGTTTGGTGAATTTAATTTATTTAATACATTTTTTTATAATAGTATTTTTTAAAGAATAATTTCTTGATTCAAATTTTAGGGGTGTGATAAATAAGTGGATTTACATAACAAAAAAATAGTTAGAATCCCTAAGCATTTTGGTTTGGTAGATTCAATGTATTATAAGAGGATAAAAATCTACTTAGATATCTAAGAGAAAAAGTGGGAAAATAGTGAATTGATGTTAATATTTTTGTTGTGCTATGTAGACCTATCAAGATCATATTTAATCATGATCATACAATCTTAATAAATAAGTGTTCAAAAGGCCCTTTAGTATGTTGTATTTAGTGTTAGACTTCATGATTACATGTGAGAGATTAGTGTATTTACATTTTTATGTATTCCATGTTATACTTCAAAATTACATATAAGAAATTAGTGGTTTTACATTTTCAAACTTAAACTATTACAATATATTTAAGATAAATAATTAATGTAAGAATGTTTTATCACTATTTATTTCATCATATATAATTGAATAATTAATTAAATATTTTTTAATATATCTTACATTTTTTATAATATTTAATTTGAAATAGACATATTTATATACATAAAATTTTATATAATAATTATAACATGTGTGTATATGCCATTTCCCTTGTTAATACTCTAAATTTATCTTTGAAACTTGTTTGAAAATAGAAAATCTAGTGAAAACTAAACTAGCATAAACACAATTATGTACATAATGGGTAATACTCATTAAACATTAGATTCCAAGCAAGGCTAATCATAATATTCTGGTCACTTTCAAGTAAATATTTGGTTCATGTGACTCTTGAAAATGGATGGTGACATAAAAAGATACACAAGTAATATATCTTTTCTATCAAGGTAAGAACTCATTATTACTACGCCATTCTTATTTTATTTATATTACCATGTCAATAAAGTTTTGTGATTAGTGATCAAATTTGTAGGATTGAGATTAATTTAAAATTTGAAGTGTATTTATTCATCCAATCCTTCCATGATGAAAAGTTGTAAAAAATAGTTTCGTTTCAATTAATGAGAGTAAACTAAATACATGTGTCTTTAAAAAGTTTGTTAAATAAAATAACAATTTTTGCTAATATAAAATGCTTTAACAAGACTATTATTAATAAAAAATAATTTACAAAAGGCTAAAAAGTAAAGAAGACGGTTAGTATTCATGAATTAGAATCCCTCCTGGAGTCAAATACTAGATCAAAATAAAGTAGAACACATATCAATGTCAATAAAAAAATTAGAGTCATCCAAAGCAAATATAACAAGCCCATTATGAAATTATGCATAATCTACCACACCAAAAGGAGGTGGTGGAGGGTCATCCTTTAGAGATTGAGTGTTCCAAGATGTAGGCTTAGTCAAGAGAGGATCCATAGCCACCCCTCCATCCATGAGGTTTGAAGGAGACAAATAAATAGTATTATCCCAATTAGGAGGAGGAAGCATCACACTACTAGCAGGGCTAGGACTAGCTGGTGATGACCACCAAGAAGGACCAATAGTGGATTTACCATGTAGTGATGGTGAACTCCATTCCACTCAAAATTAAGGAGAAGGGGATAAGTGGTTACGAATGAGAGAATGACTCCTTCAGTGTCTGAGGGATGGAGGTGGCAAGCCCTATGGTGGATGATAATCATTCACAAAGTTTAACAGTTTATATATATGAAAAGGAGTTTATATTATAAAAAAATAATCCATGACAATCCTAACAATTCACATCAATTTTCACTCTATACCTTTGATTTAATTCATTATATTACACTATGTTCTAATGTTGGACAACCTTTTAGAGTTCCATTGATATTTTACTAAAATCTCTATATTCTTCCTTACTCTGTCAAAATTTAAAATACAAATGCCAATAAGAAATGATCATAACCTAATTGCTCAATGGTATATTCCTCATATGGAATATTATCAAATAACCATCTTAAAAAAATTAAATAAAATATTATTATCATCATTTCATAATATTTAATATTATTCAATTAAAAATATAATATTTAGTATCTTTAAGTTCAATACAAATAATTATTATTTTATAATTATATTTAAAACTTTATAAATCAAAGTAATTATGGATCTTAAATCCACATTTTAAAGTTTTGGAGAAGTTAGCTTTTCATCACAGGTGTGTTAGGGTGTGGAGCTAAAAGCTTCACCAAGGAGCACACTTTAACAGGTTTGGGTCTACACAGTCGCTGGCATCGGTCAGGAGCGACCGACATTGGTCAGGTGCAGTTGCAGAGGTGCCGGCGTCGGTAGTGGGTTGGCCGACGGCGGTCACAGGCAAGCAGCAGGAACCGGCGTCGGTTACCTATGCGTCTAGAATGCTATTTCCGAGGATAGAAGCGAGTGTTTGCATGATGAGTTTAAGTTGTAGTCTTAATCTCACGTCTCTATTATTAGTAATATTATTTTTAGAGCCCTTGTTCAAGTGGCTTAACTGTTTGTTGTAAGTGCATGCTCAAGTCTCCTAATTCTATATGTAGAATTAGATCTTCTTAGCTTGTTGTTGTTGTAGTAGTATTGGTATGTTGAAGAACAGTACAAAATTGAATCAATCCAAGGTTGTTGGAGTTGATTGTTCTTGAGAGAGAGAGAGCTCTTGAGGAATAGACATCTAGTGAGTGATCTATACATCTAGGAGAGGTGTGGAAGAAAGAAGTTTCTTCAATTGTATTCCTTTTGTAAAGAGTTTGTTAATACAAGTTTTCAGGGTGGTTTCTTGTATCTCTTGTTCTTGCCATTTATTTGATTCTAGTTACTTATCTATCTAATTTAATTCCGTGTTTATTGCTTTCACAAGTGTAATCTATTGTTGGTTGATCCCCAACAAGTGGTATCAGAGCCAGGTTCACTAACAGGTGGTTCAGATCTGTGTAGTGTGTATTGATTACAGGTTCTCACAGGGGTTTTTGCAGGGATTTTTGTTTGAGTGGGAGAAGCAATGACAGATGAAAGTAAACTGAGAATGGAAAAGTTCAATGGAAAAAATTACCAACATTGGAGAATGCAGATAGAGGATTATCTGTACCAGAAAGATCTCTACTTATCGTTAGGTGGGGTTGCAAAGAAGCCCAAAGACATGGAGGATGAAGAATGGGAAGTTCTTGACAGAAAGGCTCTGGGGTCTATAAGACTGAGTCTAGCATCCACTGTGATATCTAATTTATCACAGGCAAAGGCTACGGTAGAGTTGATGACTACGTTAGCAAATTTATATGAAAAACCCTCAGCTTCTAATAAGGTATATCTTATGAAGCAGTTATTTAATTTGCATATGAATGAAGGTGGATCTGTTTCTACTCATTTGAATGATTTCAATGGAATAGTGAATCAATTAAGTTTAGTCAATATAGTGTTTGATGATGAAATAAAAGCTCTTTTAATATTATGTTCTTTGCCTAAAAGCTGGCATGGCTTAGTAATGGCAATTAGTAATACTGCATCTGCATCAAATATTTTGAAAGTAGAGGATGTTGTTAGTGTTATCTTGAATGAGGAAATACGCAGGAAAAGCATGGAAGAGACATCTAGGAACGCTTTAAGTTTTGAGAGCAGGGGAAGGCAGAAAGATAAGAGCAAGAGGAGATCAAGATCTAAGTCTAAGGTGAGAGGAAGATCCAAATCTAGGAATGGCAGGAAGCCACAATGCTGGAATTGTGGAAAGATTGGGCACATAAGCAGAGATTGTTGGTCAAAGCCTAAGGAGGACAATCAAAATGAAGGAAAGGAAGAAGCCAAGGTTGCAGGTATTGCACAAGATGCTTTAATATTCTCTCTACATAATAATATAGAATCTTGGGTGTTAGATTCTGGTGCATCTTTTCATGCTACCCCTAACAGGGAATATTTTAGTGACTATATCCATGGAGATTTTGGAATAGTGTATCTAGGGGATGATGAGCCCTGTAAAATAATTGGCAAAGGTAAAGTGCAGCTGAAGATGCAAAATAGCAACACATGGGTGTTGAAAGATGTGATGCATGTTCCTAGCTTGAAGAGAAATTTGATTTCTGCAGGAAAGCTAGGGGATGAGGGTTGTACAGTAACTCTCACAGCAAAATCTTGGAAGGTGACCAAGGGTGCACTTGTTATGGCCAGAGGTAAGAGAGAAGGTACTCTCTATTTGTGTAATTGCGTTACTAACAAATCTCCTTCTGTATTATCTACTTCAGATGTGGATGCTAAATTGTGGCACTCAAGGCTTGGCCACATGAGTGAGAAGGGGATGTCAATTCTTAAGTCCAAAGGTATGCTTTTAGATTTAAAAGGCATAGATCTAGAGTTTTGTGAGCACTGTGTATTTGGAAAATAGAAAAGGGTTAATTTTCTCAAGACTGGGTCTAGTAAGAAGAGGCATAAGTTACAGCTTGTTCACACAGACGTGTGGGGACCGGCTCAGGTTGCTTCCATTGGAGGATCACAGTACTATGTATCTTTCATAGATGATGCTACAAGAAAGGTATGGATCTATTATATTAGAAGAAAATATGATGTATTTGAGACTTTTAAGATTTGGAAAGCTATGGTTGAGAATGAAACAGGGAAAAGATTGAAGTGCCTGAGATCTGACAATGGCAGTGAGTTCTACAATTATAAGTTCAGAGATTATTGTTATATGCATGGAATCTGCAGGCAAAGGATGGTTCCAAGGACACCTCAGCAGAATGGAATTGCTGAAAGGATGAACATGACAATAATGGAGCATGCAAGATGTATGAGATTGCATGCCGATTTGCCCTTACAATTTTGGGCACAAGCTGTTGACACTGTAGTATACCTGATTAACAGAGGACCCTCTACAGCTCTGGATGGTGGTATTCCAGAAGAGGCATGGACAGGTAAAAAGGTAGATCTCTCATATCTCAAAGTTTTTGGTTGTGAAGCCTTTGTGCACATAGATAAAGAAAATAGAAAGAAGCTTGATGCTAAGTCTATGAGGTGCACGTTTATTAGCTATGGCTCAGATGATTTTGGTTACAGATTGTGGAATCTAGAAACTAACAAGGTAATTAGGAGCCGTGATGTTGTTTTCAACGAAAGAGTGATGTATTGTGATCAGCTAAGGAAGCTAAATCAATCTGGGTAGAGCAATGGTGAATTAGATGAGGTAAAGGTCCAATATGAGCTCGCGGGAAAAAGAAATAATCACTTGCAAGAAAACACAGAGACCGACGTCGGCAGGGTAGGAACCAGTGTCGGCAGGCAGAAACCGGCATCGGCCATACAGAGACTGACGTCGGCAGGACAGGCACCGAGGTCGGTCAGGCAGAACCGACGTCGGCCAGTAACAGGTCTGGAAGTGACTGAGGTCGGTCACTGTCAGAGAATTTGGGTGGACAGCATATTGTGAACGAGTCTCAGACACCCATCAGGAGGTCAGAAAGGGTGAGTAAGCCTCCAATTAGATATTCTCCTTCTTTATTTTATTTATTGCTAACTGATGGTAGAGAACCAGAGAGTTTTGAAGAAGCAATACAGATGGAGTCCAAGAGTCAGTGGGAGCATGGCATGGTTGAGGAGATGGAGTCCTTAAGAGAGAACCAAACATGGGATTTGGTTGAGTTGCCAACTGGTAAGAGGACACTGAAGAACAGATGGACCTACAGGTTAAAAGAAGGTGAGAATGGACAGATGAGATATAAGGCCAGATTGGTAGTAAAAGGATTTGCACAAAAGCCAGGTATTGACTTTGGTGAGATTTTTTCTCCTGTTGTTAAAATGACTTCTATAAGGGTTGTATTGTCTTTGGTTGCTTTTGAGGATTTACATCTTGAGCAGCTAGATGTTAAGACAACGTTTCTTCATGGAGATTTGGATGAGGAAATTTATATGGAACAACTGGAAGGATTTGAGGTCAAGGGTAAGGAGAAGTTAGTGTGTAGATTAAAGAAAAGCTTGTATGGCCTCAAACAAGCTCCTAGGTAATGGTACTTAAAATTTGACAGGTTTATGACTGAGCATGGCTATAGTAGGTGTCAATCTGACCATTGTGTGTATTTCAAGAGATTTGATAATGGTAGATATATTATTCTATTGTTGTATGTAGATGATATGCTGGTTGCAGGATCACACATGTAGGATATCTCTGAGCTTAAGGTGAAATTAGCTCAAACGTTTGCTATGAAGGATTTGGGAGCAGCAAAGAAAATCATTGGCATGAACATTAAGAGAGATAGGAAAAATCACAGGTTGACATTGTCTCAAGAAGATTATGTGGACAAGGTGTTGAAACGGTTTAATATGCAGGATGCTAAACCGGTAAGCACACCTTTGGCTGGACATTTTAAGTTGAGTAAAGAACAATGTCCTAATTCATATGATGAGGTAGAGTACATGAGTAAAGTTCCATATTCTTCCATAGTAGGGAGTTTGATGTATGCAATGGTGTGTACTAGACTAGATATTGCCCAAGCAGTGGGAGTTGTAAGTAAGTATATGGCCAATCCAGGTAAGGAACATTGGAAATGAGTTTAGTGGATCCTTAGATATCTGAGAGGAACCAACAGTAAGCACCTACATGGTTATGTAGATTCAGATATGGTAGGTGATTTGGATGGCAGGAGGAGCACTACAGGTTATGTTTTCACTGTAGGTGGAATGGCGGTTAGCTGGATATCTAAGTTGAAGAAGGTTGTTGCCTTGTCAACTATAGAAGCAGAGTATATTGCAGCCATAGAGGCTAGCAAAGAGATGATATGGATGACACGGTTCATGGATGAGCTTGGTAGGGAGCATGAGAGTTGCAGATTGTATAGTGACAGTCAGAGTGCAATCCATTTGGCTAAGAATTCAGCCTTTCATTCAAGAACAAAGCACATACAGCTAAGGTACCATTTCATACGACAGGTATTGGAAGATGGTGAGTTGAAGCTGGAGAAGATCCATATAGATAGGAATCCTGCTGATATGTTAACCAAGCCGATTACAAAGGAGAAGTTAAATCTTCATTCAACTTTTGTTGGTCTTCATGATTGAGTTGAAGATGGAGGAGCTAGAAGATATTGCTATACAGGTACTGGTGTAGCTATTTATCTCCAAGTGGGAGATTTTTAGGGTGTGGAGCTAAAAGCTTCATCAAGGAGCACACTTTAACAGGTTCGGGTCTACACAGTTGTCGGCGTCGGTCAGGAGCGATCGACATCGGTCAGGTGCAGTTGCAGAGGTGCCGGTGTCAGTAGTGGGTCGGCTGACGGCAGTCACAGGCAAGCAGCAGGAACGGGCGTCGGTTACTTGTGCATCCAGAATGCTATTTTTGAGGATAGAAGCGAGTGTTTGCATGATGAGTTTAAGTTTTAGTCTTAAGCTCGCGTCTCTATTATTAGTAATATTATTTTTAGAGCCCTTGTTCAAGTGGCTTAACTATTTGTTGTAAGTGCATGCTCAAGTCTCCTAATTCTATATGTAGAATTAGATCTTCTTAGCTTGTTGTTGTTGTAGTAGTATTGGTATGTTGAAGAACAGTACAGAATTGAATCAATCCAAGGTTGTTGGAGTTGATTGTTCTTGAGAGAGAGAGAGCTCTTGAGGAATAGAGATCTAGTGAGTGATCTATACATCTAGGAGAGGTGTGGAAGAAAAAAGTTTCTTCAATTGTATTCCTTTTGTAAAGAGTTTGTTAATACAAGTTTTAAGGGTGGTTTCTTATATCTCTTGTTCTTGCCATTTATTTGATTCTAGTTACTTATCTATCTGATTTAATTCCGTGTTTATTGCTTTCACAAGTGTAATCTATTGTTGGTTGATCCCCAACAAGGTGTTTTTGGTGAGTTTGACAATTTTTTTGGCCTTCTCTTTTCCCTCAAGTTTCCCTTCATATTTGGCTAAGTCCCAACTTCCTTCCATGGTTATCACATGGCATCCATACTCTCACTTATGATGAATAAGTTCTCAGTTTTCCTAGAAGTAGCGTCAACTCTCCACATGGCACCCAACGCTCATTAAAGGTAGGTTTATTTTTGTTAGAGATTATAGGAGCACCATTGGCTGATGGAGTAATGAGTGGGGACCACTATATGGTTACAATGAGAAGGAAGAAATCATGTTTCATTGATGTCAACTTAAACACAATAGTTTGTGAAACCTGATTGGATGTCAAATTATAGAGAGGATTCTAAAAGGAATACTCACTATGCAATGTGCCAAGTGTCGCCATGGTGCTTATCTAAGGCACAAATCTCTACTATCAAAATTTTTAGTTTCACCATTGGCTAAAAAAAGTGCTTTGTGAATGATACTTAGAACAAATCTACTAAACCCAAAAGATAATATATGGCATCATCTTGAGAGCTGGTAGATGAACTAGTCATTAGAATTCAAATCCATGGGCTATGTGTAAAATCTCCCTCATCCCATGAGTAAGTCCATTCAAATCCAAGTTGCAACACATCCCAGTATGATCCAATAGTCTACAAAATGATGCTGCATGTCCCAAGCACAACTTGAGCATCTTCCAAGATACCATGTACTTCCTTCAAATGTGCCTTAGATCAATGTGGAAGCTCTTGATCCATCAGATCTAAGAATCATGAGAGCCTTTTGAGATTGACATGTGGAAGCATCTAGACCATTAGATCTAAAAACTCAATGGTGTATATCTATTCAAGGCCCATTTTGAGAGCCTTAAGTGTCCCTCTAAAGGATACGTGTTGATGAGCTCAGAATATGCCTCATTACTGACATGTTATTTCTCTAAATTCATCTCTCTAAGGATATTATCTTATGCAAATCATAGATTGTTAGATAGCTATTACATGAAAAGTAGATATTTGTCTTATTTATATTGAACCAAAGACTAAACCTTTACTTTGTCATTAATGTCTAATACATAGCATGTTTTAGTGATTTTTTTTGTGAAGAATGATTAGGAAGAAGACACAAGCGATGTATAGTGAAAGTTTAATTTTGATCTCCATCTAGTAGAACTACGAACTCACATAGAATAAATCTATGGACTCTGTAGGTCCATTTTTGTCATGCTTTTGAGACATGTGTGTTCATATGAGTACATGGGAGGACCAACATGAAAGAGTAAGAAATAGTCATGAATGACATCAGTTTAAAGGATGGTACATGCTTGTTTCTATGGACTCTATAAGCTTGTTTTTATGGACTCGATAGGCTTATCTCTATGAACTCTGTAGGCTCATTCCTACCAACTCTACATGGTTAGTTCTGTGGATTCTATAAAGACAAAGCTACAAATGGGGAACTTGGTGGCTAGATAAGATGAGAGAGTATCATTCCAACTGGATTCAAATGAGGAAAATACTCATCTGCTATTTTGTAGGATTTGCTTTTGATAAAGTTGTATATATTTGGATCTTAGGACTATTATAGGATAGTCTATCTATTTCATCATAATAATTGGATCTCTTGGAAATCCAATCTCCTATATTAACATGAGTGGATCGACCAAAGAATCCTATATCTTTGCATCCTATTTTGAGTTGATTGTATTAGCATAAAATGTAATAATTTTGTTATTAAATATATAATAGATGAAAGATACGTACAAGCACATTATAGGTTTTAGACAAATTGTAATCATTTTAGTTTTATAAATTATCACTTCAATTTCTAGCATTGATTAATCTTTGTTCTTGAGTCTGAGAGGAGCAAGGGCCCACTCTCCTTGGAATCAAGAATTGCATATGGTACTTATGTTATGTTTTATTAACTCTTTGTTATAACTAATCAGAATCTTGCTAATATTTGCATTCATTCATAAGACATAAAAAATAATTCATATTTCAAAAGGCATTTCCTTATTCCAAAGTCATTTCCTTTCTAAGCAAAGTGTGTTTTATTTTACAACAAACATGTGAAGAAAATTTCCTTTTTAAGTTAAACATCTCCATTTCCACGCAAGCGTAAATAAGAGTGTGATTTTACTTTCAAGAAAAAGAGTGGATTCATTCGATTAAATAGTTACATCTTTTCATTTTTAGAAAAAGAGTGAATCAAGTAGTTTAAGACACATTTCTTTCATTAGTCAAAGGTAGAATATGACCATCAAACACCCCCACAAGCAGACTTCTAGATCTAGCATCCTACACCTTACTGCAGATAGCTTTGGACACCAGCCCTAGTTGATAAGACATCAATTGAACATTGATTAAATGAGGAGTTGAATAAAACTCATCATTTTTGGTGTTGTTTCTAGGGAATAAGGTGTTAGTAAGGTAATAATTATTTATTTAGAGTGAAAAATAGAAAAAAATTGTAAAACCCATAAAATCCAAAAAAAAATTAACAAATTGATGTACCATACTAAAGACTCTAAATGATGATTCATCTTAAAATTCCTACCAAAAACACAAGTTAAAACTCCTTCAACATCTCTAAGTAGTGAACCATAAGTTACGAGTGAAACCTATCTATAAGAATCTTAAGAAACTTGGATAGAAACCAGGCCATTGCCATAAGCAAGCCCCATAGGACAAATTCTTCAAGATCAATCTCTTACAGGAAGACATTATTTAGAAATTTCCAAGGACTTAGAAGAAGCATTTAAAAAATCCATAGCTGAAGAAAATTTTGAGAACTTTGAACAACCCATAACTGATGCCACAAATATTCAGTGGGAAGATAATTCCAGCTTTGAAACATCATCAGAAGAAGAAAATATGGCTTTCCAACAAAATACACAAAATCAACAACTTGCACAACTAGGAAGGGCTTTTTCCTTCCCTATTGTTGTAGATCATAATGATCAAACCCCCATGAAAAATATTTCATCAGAAAATCTACCAAATTTTTAGGGAAGATCTACAAAAGATCCTAATCAATTCTTGTTTGAGTTTAAGGTGCTATGTCAAACCTATAATTACACGAAAAATAGCTTGAAATTAAAATATATTTTCCTCTACACTTAAAGATGTAGCTATGAGATGGTTCATGGGTTTACCTGGTGATTCTATTAGAACATGGGATGACATGGAGATAGAATTCTTAAACAAGTATCAAGATTACTATCGAGTACAAGAAAGAAAAGAGGATTTATTCAAAATTAAATAGAATGAGGATGAATATTTAGAGGATTATTTGGATAGATTCATGTTCACTCATAAAAGAAGCAATTATCCACTCACTAAAGAAGTTTAAAATTTGGTTTTCTTAAAAGGTTTGGATGAAGATACTAGAGATGCCTTAAATCTGATGGAAGGTAGAGATATAAATAAGTTGGCTTTCAATCAGATTTATGAGCTTTGTACCAACTACTCTCGAACAAAACCCAGAATTAGGAAAGGAAGGTTTGGGAAATCTAATGAAGTGGGTAAGCTAATGGAATAATTTGCCAATCTAAAGATGGATATTCTAGTTACACTAAATATTACTTTGGATGACCTTCAAGATAAGGCAAATACAACAAAACCCTTAGCAATCTACTATCTTAGGTGCAGATAGAAACATGCCCTTAGAGACTATCCCCTAGATAAAACTAATGTTTTATCATGTGAGATTTGTGATGCAACAGATCATCATACCAAAAATTACACCCTTATGCTTGGTTTAAAAAATTAAATGAAATCACAAGTCCAGTCAACTGAAGAAGTAAATTATATCTAGAGATAAAACTTTACCCCACAAAAATAGGATCAAGGATAGTATAATGCAAGAAACTCAGTTAATCCATGGATGGCACCATGGAATGTTTCATTTCCTTCACTTTTTTTGAATCAACCCCAAATTCCATCAATCCAAAATCTATGGGCATGACAAGATTAGATGCCAACACCCCCATGGATGGTGCCACAGTCACAGCCATAACAACAATGGGTACTATAGTAGTAATGGATGCCACAACAATATCAACAATGGAATCTGCATTGGAACCCATAGTAACAATTCACCTAACCAAGAAGACCTATTCAATAACAAACTATAATGCCACCCCTAGTTATTCAGTAATAAGGAAAAATCAATCGACATTTAATACCTGCACAACCAATAGCAAATCTAAAAAATAAACCAGCACATGTTTATGTTAATGAATATGAAGAGACAATGAATGTTGTTGCTATTGATTATTTGGACATACATTTAAGATCAGGGAAAACTATACAAAAACCTTTAGTTCTCATTTTTGAGATACCTGATGAAAAAGAAAAAATAGAATCATTTCAATTAAACACTAGAGAAGCCAAAATCAAAATGAGCCCTGAAGCAAACAAAGAAAACACTACTACACTAGTAGTTCCTTTTCCTAAAAGATTAAAAGAAATTGATATTAAACTAGAATCAAACTTGGTCCATGAGTTGTAAAAGATCAATATTGAGGTCCCCTACTACAATCTATTAGGGATATACCTGGATTGAACAAGATCATCAAAAACCTTTGTATCAAGACACTTGGGAGGAAAGCAAAATATCTAAGAACAATTCATGTTGACAAAAAAGTTGTTGATTTATTAGCAGGAAAACTATAAGTTCCAAAATATGCAGATCTAGGAAGCCCAGTGACCACAATCACAATCAGAGGTAAAGAAATTCCTAACCTTTTGATAGATTTGGGAATAGTAATTAATGTTATGACAACTGATACTCTCCATACATTATCTCTTGTGAAAATTGAACCCACAACTACCGTTCTTCAAATGGTGGACCAATATGTAACTAAACCAAAAAGGACTATAGAAAATGTTGAAGTACTAATAGAGTCTTGAGAATATCTAGTAGATTTCATGGTCTTGCAACCTAAAATAAAGAATCTAAGATATCCCATAATCTTAGGTGGACCATGGTTGGATACATAGCAACATTAATTGATTACAGGTCAGGAGACATGACCATTTCTATTCGATTAAAATACAAATGCATCTCTTTGTATCCTCCTTCAAAACCATCAACGAATCACATATAAGAACTTTGGGTGAACGAATTAGACAACACATCAAACAACATTTCCTCGTTAGCTATGATCATAGTTAAAAAACACTTGGAAGAATTTAATGGAGACATATACCTATAATCTATGGACTTTACCAGTTTGAAAGCTATGGACTCTACCAGTTTGAAAGCTACAAACTCTACCAAACTAGAATCTATAGACTCTGCCAGTCTAGAAACTACAAACTGCCTCAATTTAAGATTCTTAGGTCAGATAGAATATTATAAAACCTCCAATTCTACTTCTTCTATTGTTTCCTCACCATATGATCATGGATTGATTCAAGAATGTGTGTGGAAATTGGCAGAAAAATAACAAACTCATTTCTTAGATACATTCCATTGTTCTTTAGTAAGACTGATTCCTCCTAGAGAAGAGTTTGTTGATAATATAACCATGTTTC
>JARHVA010000326.1:3377500-3412500 GCA_037957365.1 Torreya grandis | reverse complement strand
GAACCTTGGAAATCTATAGCCAAGTGGGTAATCAAGTATATCATTTATGAGGGGGAAAATAGTCTTTTAGGAGGATAAGCCATGAAAATATTAATACACCTTAAGTATGGGAGGCAAAACCCTCATTATAAGATTGACCTCCCATCCTTCTTATATGGTTCCCTTAAAATTATGACTACAACTCCTAATGTTGCTCTTAGGCACCATGGCCTTATTCACCTAATTATCTAACATCACTTCCTTCAACAAGGACAAGAGGTCTGGGAGGAATTTAATAATAGTGTAATATAACAAATTCCAAATTTCCCTACACAAGAAACCTCAAATTTACCATAGGGACATTCATCTCTACCTGCTACATCAGTTGAGAAAACAACTCCAAAGAAGATACAACAGATTGTAGTCTCAAAAGAAATCCCTTCTTCTTCTTCAAGAAGAAGAATCACAAGGTCTCACATCCATGTAGTTTCAAGGTCCCCACAAGAACCTTAGGAATCTATAGTGCAACTAATTCCCTTGTTAGGAAGAAGAAAATTTAAATGAAAAGTTGCTATAGAACTTGAGAAGACTGAGGGTTTGATGGTTGAAAAGGAAAGATAACCGAGTGTAGCTCAGAGAGTGACCAAAAGAAGGAGAAGATTAATTCTAATAAATGAAGATGAATAAGAGGCTGTAGACATTTTGGATAGTCTTAAAAGGTATCTCATTCCCCCATACATCAAAGTATCCCTAAAACTATAGATGTTGAATAAACTCCTTTCGAAAGGAACTCTCCAATCATAATAGAGGAGCAATTCTAGGAGAAGAGCCAATCATGATAGAAGAATCAAGTATGGTGGAATAACCACATGTTTCGGTTGAAACTATAATGAATAAAATAAAAACTATACGAACAAATGAAAAAAAAGAGCCATCTAATCTAAATGATCCTATTATGCAGTTAACCTTGAAGCTTTCTCAAGCTTAAGTTCTAGAGCAACAAAGAACAACTGGCATTGTTGACTTGATTAGTCAATTGCAGAATAAAGATCATCTCAACTCATTATTGGTGCAAAAATTGGACACAACATCTGCTAATCATGCAATAGAAGTTCACATATTATAAGAAATAATAAATAAAAATGAAATTTAACAAATAGACTTCTGGATATATGTAGAAAATTTGGAAAAGGAGAATAGGAGATTGCAGAGTTTGGTAAACTCTTCCAAAGCACCTTCTAATGTTTCACCTTCTCCTCCTAAGGTATTTATTGATAGAAGTTGTCAAACAAGATGTCCAAGTATTCCTACCTTGAAAATGCTAAATCAAATTGAATAAGAATATTACATTCTTTTTTTTAAAAAAAAGTTGCAACTTCTTTAAATAAAATATTGTAAAATATAAAGAAAGAATTAGAAGCTAAGGTCCAAGATTTAGAAGAAAATTTTTAGAATGCATGAAAATTATGGGAATATCTTTTGGCATGTAGGAATCCTTCTTGTACATATAGTTTGTTTTTATTTGAATAATTTTATAGATGGCAGCTTCTAAGGATCTCTTGTCATCTTCTTTACAAGATTTTATAGCCAACAACATTTCTAGAAATTTTCTATAGTGTTGAACCTGATCAATAGGATTTGATTTGTGAGTTTTATTTGCATGATTTGATCATAAGAGACCATGAGCACAATAAGTTCTTGATAAACCTTCATGTAGGAGAAGTTCAAATGAGGGCATCACATTCTACATTCAAAAATCAACTAACATGAAAAAGTAGATTTGAGGAGTATACTAATCATGCTAAGACTATAGGATTGTGTATCAGATCAGCCTTTCCTATCCCCAAATTGATTACAATGAATTTTAACTATGTTTTTTTAAGTGATGAAGTTAAAACTCATTATTTACAATCTTTATATGATTGTACTATTTCTTTTGACTTATTTTCAAGACAAAGTTTTGATTTAGTGGTGACTGCAAGTGTGAAAAGGTGGGACTAAATTTTAGTGCCTCTTAGAAGACGAGAGGTCATGTCTCCAAATAACTTAAGATGGAGTATGAGGAGAGCTACCTCAATTTTGGAAATCTTAATAAAGGTAATAAACTCTGGGGGAGAAAAGAAATAGATTGGCATGAGATATAGACCCCCTTTGTTGATCATACATATTCCAAGATGGTAGAATTGGGCTCCACAATTAGAGGAGAAATTCAATACATGGAAACAAATGATTCAACAACATCAGGGGTTTAAAATCAATTTAGATAAGCATATAACAGATGAATTTGATGACTATGATTTGAGTCAGAGTTTGGTAGTAGATGAAAGAGCTATGAATGCAAATGAATGCTTGTAATAAGACTTGTATAAGGTAAATCTAGGGGGGGATGATGAGCTCAAAATATGGCTCATTATTGACATGTTATTTACCTCAATTCATCTCTCTAAGGATATTATCTTGTGCAAATCATAGATTGTTAGATAACTATTACATGGAAAGTAGATATTTGTCTTGTTTATATTGAACCAAAGACTAAAACTTTACTTTGTCATTAACGTCTAATACATAACATGTTTTCATAAATTTTGTTGTGAAGAATGCTTAGGAAGAAGACACAGGTGATGTATAGTGAAAGTTCAATTTTGATCTCCATCTAGTAGAACTACAAACTCATATAGAATGAATCTATGAACTCTGCAGGTCCATGCTTTTGAGACATGTGTGTTCATATGAGTACATGTGAGGACCAACATGAAATAGTAAGAAATCATCATGAATGGAATTAGTTCGAAGGATGGTGTAGGCTTGTTTCTATAGACTTCATCGGCTTATTTCTATAGACTTTGCAGGCTTGTCTCTACGGACTTTGTAGACTCATTCCTACCAACTCGGTAGGGTGAATTCCATGGATTTTGTAAAGACAAAGCTAAAAATGGGGAAGTTAGTGGCCAGATAAGATGAGAGAGAATCATTCCAATTGAATTCAAATGGGGAAAATACTCTCTTATTATTTTATAGGATTTACTTTTGATAAAGTTGTATATATTTGGATCTTAGGACTATTATAGGATAGTATATCTATTTCATCAGAATAATTAGATCTCTTGGAAATCCAATCTCCTATCTTTGGATGAGTGGATCAACCAAGAAATCCTATCTCTTTACATCCTATTTTGAGTTTATTGTATTAGCATAAAATGTAAGACTTTTGTTATTAAAAAGATAATAGATGAAAGATATGTATAAGCATATTACAAGTTTTAGATAGATTATAATCATTTCAATTTTATGAATTATCACTTTAGTTTCAAGCATTAATTAATCTTTGTTCCCGAGTCTAAGAGGAGCAAGTTACCACTCTCCTTGGAACCAAGAATTGTGTATGGTACTTATGTTATGTTATATTAACTCTTTGTTATAACTAATTAGAATCTTGATAATGTTTGCATTCATTCATAAGACATAAAAATAAATTCACAATTCAAAAGGTATTTCCTTATTCCAAAGTCATTTCCTTTCTAAGCAAAGTGTATTTTCTTTTACAAAAAATGTGTGAAGCAAATTTCCTTTTTAAGTTAAACATCTCCATTTCTAGGCAAGCATAAATAGGAGTGTGAATTTACTTTCAAGAAAAAGAGTGGATTCATTTGATTAAATAGTTACATCTTTTCCTTTTCAGCAAAAGAGTAAATCAAGTAGTTTAAGACACATTTATTTCATTAGTCAAAGTTAGAATAGGACCATCAAACACCCCCACAAGCAGACTTCTAGATCTACCATCCTACATCTTACTACAGATAGCTTTGAACACCAAATCTAGTTGATAAGACATCAATTGAACATTGATTAAATGAGGAGTTAAATGACACTCATCACGTGTCATAACCTCACTACTCTTATCCAAAAATTCAAAAGACTCTTCTAAAATCTCACCAAGATGATAAATGTCCCCACTAGGCCACAAGATGATGCCACATACCTCCTTCAGATCCATTAATGATCAACAAATGGTTACACCCAAACCATATAATCTAAATCTTATGAGAGCCCATGAGATGATGATATGTGTCATCCCCACAAGGCCATATCTAATATTGATAGATTGCCTCCAAGAGCGATATGTATCTCCCCTCTGAGCTAAACATTTATTAAAAAGTTGCCAACAACTATCAATAAGGTTCTTGAGAGAAATCTAAATATGACACATGTCTAAACAAGGTCTCGATTGATTTCGAGAGTGACAAGAAAAACCAACACAGTTGATAAAATTAAAGGGCCCCATTCCTAACAAGATTTTTAGGGACATTTTTAGAGGCAGACACATGTCACCATGATGCTCCAATTAAGCATCATGGGGAATCATGCGGTGAGGATGTTGTGCCATATCTAGGATTTTGAAGACCCACTATACCCATGAGCTAGAGTTCCTCATTTAGTTTCAATGGCCTCATCATGAGTGTGAATGCCAAGATTTCTAGGTGTTGTTTCCCCAAAAGGTCATCCTGCCTATATAAGTAGAGCTATTTTATTTTCTAAAGAGCTAGTAGATGATTTTTTTTGATATTATCATCTAGTAGCCATTTGTAATAGTCCAATTTTATAATATAAGTAGCAAAAATTATAATTTTTCATATTCGATGACCTTAGCAGGTGCCCCTTATAGGTAAGATTGAATATTGTATACTATGTCCTCAAGCCTTTTTGTATTTTTTTCTCCACCTAACAATGAAGAGGATGTGGTGTTTTATGTCAAAATGAGTGAAAATTTATTTTTGTTTATTATTTCCTTTCTCTACTTATATAGTATTGGTTCTTATTTGCATTATAGACTTTAATTCATGCACATGTTCCTTTAATAGTTTTTGATGTTTGAAAATTCAAGCTATTTTATGCAATTGTAGGTCAATACTTTAAAGATCTTGGAGAATCACCCTAATTAGTTTATTTTAGTTTTATTTTGCATTTACTTATTATCCCTTTCATCCCAAAATTTATCCAAATAGCTGACTTCTAAAACCCTAGAGATTGCTTTACAGATCGTATTTGAGTCTCACATTTGTAAATATTCCCATAGAGAGTTGTTCACCTAAAGAAAAAGTTTTAGGCATCAACAATTTTACTTTTTTGGCACGCCTAGTGGGACTAGTTCAAAGAAATAGCTAAAGAATCAATGCTACCCTTAGTTATCAAGTGTTGAAGACACTTCACAGAGCACCTGGTGACTCTAAATGCCCAAATCTACTTTTTTAGTTAGTCTAAGTGATTAAAAATATATCTTTCCACCCCTCATTCCATAAAAATTCTACAGTCATTCCTTCCCATTTCTCATACCAAGATCATGAGAGCACTTGTAACCTTCCCCTAGTTCAGTCCATGTGGTAACCTTCTTATGCTCCTAATCAACCCTATGCAAGCTATGTTATTTATAATTAGCATTACTACCCTCCTAATCCACCTTTAGAGAGAATATAGATATACATCTTGATTTCTAGAGATAACTAAGGGAGATTGAAAGAGAATAATGGTATGATAGGCAATAAAAAGAGTTTGCTTGTCAAGATTACACTCAATAGTGGGAGATGATGGAACAACGTAAATTTGAAGAGGAATGTTTGGATAAGTAGATCATAGCCAAGGAAGATCAGATGCATTAGTTGATTGTACATATGTAGAGAATGCAATCACAACCAACCACCTCCACTCATTTTTCGATCTTTAAGAAGGATCACCCCATACTCGTAGCCCACCCTATGAGGTAGGAAACTACTAAGACCAAGGTCGCTAACTTTAGGCAAGGTAAACCCCCTACACTTTCAAGTAGGCCTCTTGAATTCAAAGTACCAATAATTAGAGGTCCCCTTATCAAACAAGAGTGTGTGCTTGTGTGAACTCAAGAACCCATCCTTCCTCAAGAGCCTCAAATGTAGTCATGGTAATCTTATTGGACCTAACACTCTAACTTTAGGATGCCTACCTTGGTCATGACCACTCCTACTATGCCAGTTGAGACTTCTTTCCCACCCATCATCTCTATTTTCAAAGGAGGTTCAATTGTGTGGAGAATAAACAAAGATTGCATAGATGAAAAAGAAGATGCTTCAAGTGATAATGAGGAAGAAATAATAATTGGTAGCCCCCCTTATGCCACTAAGATAAAAGAATTAGACCTGATACTAGAAGAAAATAAGTATGACCAATCAGAGTACCATGCCAATGATCAGATGGCCAAGAATGAAGAGGAAGAAGATGCTTATAATTTGGAGAGGCTAATTCATACCATTCTAGAATGCACCTAGGAGTTTGAACTAGATCTTCCTTGGGTGAATGAGTTACTACTCTACATGATAGAGGAAGACCTCAAGGGTGAACAAAGACTTCAAGAGAAATTCATACTTTTATAAGAACACCCTAATTAGCTTGAAAGCAACACATAGATGCCAACAAGTGATGAAGAGATGTGAGATTTGTTCAAATTCCTATGTGTAGGATATGCTCCTTTATAAGTAGACTGTGATTTAGCCAAGGTCAAAGAATTCACATTTATTAGATAGGTAAGAGTTAGGAAGGAGGCAACCCATTAGATCAACCTTCTTATGGGTTGGGTGCTAATTTTTTCAACATATTCAATGATGGTTATCAACTTTTTGATGACCCTATATATGCTTTTGCACCCATTGAAGACATCATAAACTAGTTTTGGCCTCATCCTCCCAAAAAATAATTCAAAGATGAGGGGAGGTTACAATAGTAAGTGGATTCTAGGTCCATTATCTTGAGAACCTTATAAGGGAGTTCATAGAAGATATAACAAGCTCACCAGGGTAGCCTACCAAGTTCAATAGCTTCTTAAGGATCAAACAAAACCCCCCTGAGTTTTAGAAGGCTCAGTTTAAGCAAAGGACATAGCTAGGCACCAAGACATTTAGGAGAGATTGGCTCAACTATGAATAAATTATCCATTAAAGATTATGTGTAGCATGGTGGAGTCATTACTTGAAAGTGGGCTCCAAAAAATGAACTTCCTTGAGCACTCTTCAAAAGTAATCAAAGCGCACCTCCTTCATAGTAAACAAATTCTATTTTCCTAAGCCCATCACATATCAATAATAGGATTGTGTAGAAGGCAAGGGATCTAAAGAGTTTTTGTTTTGACCTAGGAGGATGAAGGCTCATATTTATAGGTTACATAGAATAGATTAGATTAGTCACATTATATTTCCCTAAGTGCATGTGTGAACATTTTATAGTCTTCATTGACTTTCTAAGTCACCCCTAACTTACACAAAACTCAAAAAGGCCTTATAAAAGAGTTGTGCACCTGTGAGGTTTTAGTGCTTCAATCAAAATGTGCATAGATGCCCATTGTCCACGCCCACACCCAAAATAGTCAAGTACAAGTTTACATAAGAACAAAATGATGTTTTGTGCCTACTAATATTTTTTGATGTGCAACCTCATTAGGATCCCTTGGTGCACATTAATAAAATTTTAGGTTCTTCCATCTGCAAGTGGATTCCCCCTGCAAGTTATCATGAACTATGGATCATAAATCCACATTCTGAAGTTTTGGAGTAGTTTGTTTTTCATTATAGGTGTCCTTAGTGAGTTTGATAGTTATTTTGGCTTCCTCTTTTCCCTCGAGTTACCCTTCTTAATTTTTGGCTAAGTCCTAGCTTCTTTTTGAGGTTACTGGTATCTTAGTTATCACTTATCACAAATAAGTTCTTGGTTCACCCAGAAGTAGTGCCAACTCTCCACATGGTGCCCCAAAACTCATCTAAGGTAGGTCTATTTTTAGGGTTTTTAGAAGCATGATTGGCTGATAGAGTAATGAGCAACTTTCATTATGTGGTTACAATATGAAGGAAGAAATCATGTTTCAAGGATGTCAACTTAAATGCAATAGTATACGACCCCTTATGGGATGCCAAATTATAGACAGGCTTCTGAAAGGAATAATCACTATGTAGTGTGCCATGTGTCACCATGCACTTAATCAAGGCATAAATCTCTACTGTTATAACTTCAACTTGCACCATTATATAGAAGAAAGGCATTACATTCATGACACTTGGAAAAAATCTACTAGACTCAAAAGATACCATGTGGCATCATCCTGAGAACTTGTGAATGAACTAGCCAATAGAATTCAATTTTATGGGATACATGTGAAAAATCCCTCATCCTATGAACATGTCTATTCAAATCCAAGTTTCCATGTATCCCAATATGATCCAATAGTTCATGAAATGATGATACGTGTACCAAGTGAAACATAAGCATCTTATGAGATGCCACATGCTTCCTATGAACATGTCTATTCAAATCCAAGTTGCCATGTATCCCAATATGATCCAATAGTTCATGAAATGATGGTACGTGTACCAAGTGCAACATAAGCATCTTATGAGATGCCACATGCTTCCTTAGGATGTGCCTTATATTAACATGGAATCTCTTGAGCCATCAAATCCAAGACTCATGAGAGCCTTTTGAGATCAAAATGTAGAAGCATCTAGACTATTAGATCAAAGAATCAATGGTGTATAGCTATTTTAGGCTTCTTCTACGAGCCATAAGTGTCTCTCCAAAGGTCATGCGTCATAACTATGATTCTCTTATATGACAATCCAAATGACTCCTTCAAAATCTTTTCAAGATGATGTGTGTCCCCACTCAGCCCGTGAGATGATGTTATGTACCTACTTCAAATCCATCAATGATCGACACATGGATACACCTAAACCATTTGATATAAAGCTCATGATATCTCATTAGATGATGACACATGTCTTCCCCATAAGGCTAGATTTAAGATCGATATATTACCTCTGAGAGCAATGCATGGCCCCCTCTAAGCCACATGTTTAATACAAAGTTGCCAATAGCTATCAATAAGGTTTTTGAGATCAATAAAAAGTATATGTGTGTCCAAGCAAGGTCCTAATTGCTTGAAAGAGTGATAAAATACACCCCCATAGCTAATCAAATTAAAGGGCCCAATTCCTAACAGGATTTCTAAGTTTTAAAGGTGGATACGTGTCACCATAGTGCTCCTTCTAAGCATCATGGGGAATCATGAGGCAATGAGGTTGTGTCATATCTGAGATTTTGAAGACCCACTACACCCATGAGTTGGATTTCCTCATTCAATTTCAATGACATCATCATGAAAATAAGTGCTAGGATTTCCAGGTGTCAATTCCCCAATAGGCCATTATGCCTATATAAGCAAAGGTCTTTTCTTTTGTAAAATGTTGGTAGATGAATAATTATTTTTGCTATTATCAGATAGTATCTATTTGTAATAGTCTAGTTTAAAATATAAGTAGTAGTAGTTATCATTTCTTTTTGTACAACCTTAGCAGGTACCCCTCATGGGTAGGATTGAATATTATATATTGTGCCTTTGAGGTCTTTTGTATTTTGTTCTCCACCTAACAATGAAGAGGATGTGGTGTTCTGTGTCAAACTAAGTGTAAATTTATTTCTATTTGTTATTTCCTTTCTCTGCTTCTATAGTATTAGTTCTTGTTTAGATTATAGACTTTAATTTGTGTATATACTCCTTTAATAGTGTGTGATGTTTGATGATTCAAACTATTTTATGCAATCTTAGGTTAATACTTTAAAGATCTTGGTGCATTGCCCTAGTTAGTTTATTTTACATTTCCTTCTTATCCCTTTTCATCCCAAAATTTATCCAAAGAGCCAAATTCTAAAACACCAAAGGTTTCTTTATAGACTGCATTTGAGTCCCACATCTATAAAGCTTCCCATAGAGAGTTGTGTACCTAAATAAAAAAATTTAAGCATCAACAGTAATAAACACATATAATTTACATAGATACCCCAATTACTCCTTTCATTGAATTATCCCCATCTAAACAAGATAATATTAACATGCTTCTCCATGAAAATCAATAAAATGGTTCTCTACACATTTACCTCAACAATAATTATTAACACACATAGTAGAGTTTAATAAAATTTTTAACAACCATAATAGTTTTCATAATCCATGTCTTCATCTACACTTTGCACATTGTCACTATATATTTTTATTTCTAGATGAGATGCCTAAGGATGTGACATATATTATATATGAGGAAAATCATCTCTAATAATGATGATAAAAAATGCAAATGTTTATATTTCACAACTTGGCCAAATCTATGAACATAAAAATTCAAAGCACTTCATATGAGGATGTGCTATGTGGCACTCTGTTATCCTTCTCCAACCCATTTTATTATAATATTTTTAATAATGTAGCATACATGTATGATGGCTTAAAATTAAATTAAAATTGTTATTTTTGGTATGGAAATATGTTTTCTATATTAAATTATATAATAGTAGGTTTTTAGAATATAAAATTTTGTCATTAAATTAGGATTATATAATTTCTTACCACTAATGCCATAAAGTCTAATACATAAATTATAAAAATATTTTTGGGAATGTAAAGTGTCTCCTAAATCTATATAAATTTAAAATTAGGATAAAATAATCCACTCTATTACATTTTAAAAAGTGTAAAAACTAATAAAAATATAAAATTTGATCAATTTACAATTATATGATCTACAAACCCTGATTGATCATCTTATATAAAAATAACACAATGCAAAAAATACTTTTGTTGGCCTCTCATGGTAAAAATATATCTCACACTCTACTCAAAATACTAAATGTAAAACCAAAACCTTACATCTTGATGATGATCATCAAATCCATCAAAGCTTACACTGACCCTATCTGGCTCCAATAGTTACTCATGGGTCCCTACTATTGGTCTTTCCGATCTACCTATAGATGACCTTAGGCTTGCATTAGATGAATGGCAGGGCAAGATAGTGAATAACAACCTAAATTTAGTAATAGAGACAAGTGGCACCCTTAAAATGCATGACAAACTGTTAATAGGGCTCAAGCAATGTGATTATCTCTCATGAAATGGCAAATGGCTATGCATTACCCTGGGATTGGAATCTCAAAAGCTTCAAGGGTTGGGATGTCATGGGATTAGAAGCTGAGGTGGAAACTAAACATTTGAAGCCAAGATCTTTTTTGAGGCTTCTTGTAAGTCATAGTTAAGATCTGACCCAAAACCTTTCAAGTTCACATCCTCTGATTCTATAGTGGTCTTTGATGAATATGAGTCTAGAAAATTTATTTAAATGAGCTTTCTATAGATACGTGGATCAATGGTTAAAAATTAAAGAATTCCATACTTGGATCTTGAAGAATTAACACCTTCTAGAAGATAGATTTGAAATATACCCATTTGTAAAAAGCTTTTTTATTATTGCCTATCATCATATTAAAGACAAGGAGAAGATTTAAAACTAGCTTTAGAGTTTGAACCACCACCCCTTGATTTTGAAACCTTGGTGACCTACCTTCAATCCCCTTACTAAACCATTTAATATAAAACCTATCTAGGTTTGTGTATCCCATGCCCCTCTTTAGTTCTAAAGAGAATCCAACCTCAAATCAATTGGTAAATACTTGGGTGATTTTCTACAAATACATCCAGAAATAGATGACTTCTCCCATACCACTTTTGCCAAGATTCTAGTAAATATAGACACCTCTAAAGACCTACCTAAAAACATTGTTTTATAAGTAGGATATTTCTCATGGTCTTAGCCCCTTGACTATGAAGGTCTATTATTTCACTATTGTAACTCTTTTAAAACAAGACATTTGAATAAAAATTTCATCAACTTTAGGAAAAAAAGGATTCCTTTTGGTGGAAGGATTCCCTTCTTATCCACCTTGTAGTGATGGTTGATTCTAGATGTGAAGATTCAACATCATCTTTGGATGGCCTTGAACTTCCTATTCAAAATGAGTATCATAAGAGCCCCTTCCAAACTAAGGGTGACCTATAGATAGATCTTATTGCTTCAACGAAGACTTCATATCCATTTATGGATACCTCTACACTAGATACCTCTATAGAAGTGAACCTAGAATGTGTTATCCTTAGGGTATAACCAAAATAAGTTACTTTAGTAGAAGACAAATCTCAGCCCCCTAAACCAGTTTAAAATACATTTCTAGAGTAGCCAAAAGCTATGGAAGACAAGGGACAATGGACTAAGGTACAAAACATTAAAAAAAGTAATAAAGTTGTGTTTCAGTCTTCTAGTATGGATCTCCCCTCATGGGGGCCTCTAAGTAGAAGTTTCACAGAAGGACGTTAAGGGCATTGGTAGCATGGGGAAGTTTCACGAAAGATTACTTGATGGTAAGTGGATTGCTATAGGAAGGTAGTTTCTATCACTTAATTTGATAGGTCTTGGTTTCCTAGAATTAGGTTGTTTCCCCTGATTGTCTATTGCTAGTAGAGGCGTCCCATATGAACACAAATATTTTCATCTTTCTCTCTATTGTAAAAAAGTTTTGGGAGCTTAAAAACTTGTGACCTCTAACCTAATCAAATAAAAAATTATGTATCTCTTTTTTTTTAAGTATTTAGAGATCCCTATTTTAGTATCTCTTTTTGTTTCCTTTTTTATGTTTTATTTTGAGGTATGTGTTCATGTCATTTATTTTGTTGTTAAGTATATATATCAAAACTTGAAAAATTTTAAACACTTAAAAATGGTCTTCTGGTATGTATGTATATATATATATATATATATATATATATATATATATATATATATATATATATATATATATATATATATATATATAATTTGTTTATGTATGGTTTATTAGTTGAAATGTAATATTATTGAACTAATAAACTCAACTTGTTGCCATGAAAACATGGATTTCTTATCCTTGTGCCATCCTCCTTGCCCATTTTATCTTTTTCATGTCTCATGTTGGGATTATTTATATACTGATGACACTTGTAATTTCTATGATCCTAGCCACATATTTTGTGTCTCCTTTTTTATTGGACGGGCCCTTGTGTAACTTTATTCCTTTCTTGTTTATAGCCATTTTGAGTTGGCATGTATCTAAGTGCAACTAATGTTTGAATTCAAGTCACCTATCAATAAACAAGTGATTAGGTTTGTTCGGGAATCATGAACTATCAAATATACATAATCATTTGTCAATTGTAAGTTAGGATTATATAATGGGTAACTTTTGGTGCATTTAATTTAATTTAATTTTTATTTAATACAATTTCTTTATATAATATTTTTTAAAAATAATTTCTTAATTCAAAATTGAGGGGTGTGATAAATAAATGGATTTATGTAACACAAAAAATATTTAGAATCCCTAAGCATTTTGGTTTGGTAGATTCAATGTATTATATAAGGAGAAAAATCTAGTCATGTATCTATGGGAAAAGGTGGAAAAATAGTGAACTGATGTGAATATTTTTATTGCACTATGTAGACATGTCAAGACCATATAATTTAACCATGATCATAAAATCTTAAGAAATAAGAGTTTATATGGCCCTTGTATCTTGATGTATTGTTAGAATTCAAGATTACATGTGAGAAATTGTATATTTATATTTTCATGATTTATTATTAAACTTCAAGATTAAATGTAAGAGATTTGTGAATTTACATTTTCAACTTTAATTTTTAACTACACATTTATAATATATAATAAATGTTAGAGTCTTCTATCACCATTTATTTCATTATATATTTAATTGAATTTAGGTGAGGTGCACACTATAACTTGGATTAGATGCATTTTTTTTAGAAAAATGGATGCCAAACGAGACCATCTGATGGTCTAAAAATATAGTTTAATTATTTTTTTGGGATTTTTTATTTTTATAAATTGTATTTTTTTATGACCAAACATGAACTTCAGTTGAAATTCATCCTATTTGATAATTTTATTGTTTAGATTATTTTAGGAGATTTTTAGTGATGCACGTGCTTGCATATGAAACTTATTAAAAATAACAGCTACTAAAAATAGAATTTTTTTTAGATTTTAGTTTTTTTTTTAAATTTTTTCATGTCAACTCTAATTCTAAGTTGAAGACTATTTATGAAAGGGTTGTAATTATTTTAATTCATTCAATACAAATCAATTCTAATTTATTGTTTCATATCTTAGCCTATTGTAATTTTAGTATTGATAGTAATTTTGGGTTCTTTATCTGGTATTGATAGTAATTTTGGAGGAGTAATAAATGGTGATAAAATGAGGAGGTATTTCACTGATGAATTGGACTATACAAGAGTTGTATAGGTAAGTACAATAATTAACACAGGTTATCACCAATCAGAGAAAAAGACAAGGTGGTGATGAAGCTGAGGAAGACATAGATCATGATGAAGAAATTCAGAAAGAAGAAGAACAATAAGATCAACCACCATTGATGGAATAGATTATGGTTTAAGATTTAGAAAGAAAAAATGAAAGAATCAAAGTTGATGTTCCAGATTATGGAGGTAGTTTAAAACTAGAGGAGTCAATATATTGGATGAATAACATGGAGAAGTTTTTCAAGTAGAAGACTATGAGAGAAGACAAGAAGGTAAAGTTTGCATGCACTAAATTGAAAGTACATGCAATGATTTGGTGGGATCACTTGTAGAAAGAGAGAGAAAGAAAAGGTAATGAGAATATTAACTGATGGAAAACAATGGAGAAGAAGCTGAGGGAGAAATTTCTTCTTGTGGATTATACATAAACCCTATACAGAATATTCTAAAATTTGAGGTAAAAGGATAATAGTAGAAAATAGTATATAGATTATTTTTATAATCTTTCCATATGAGTAGAGAAAGATGAAATAGAAGAGAAGATGGTTTCAAGGTATGTAAATGGTTTGAAATTTACTATTCAAGATGAATTTAGCATGCATAGAATACTTAGCATGGAGGAGGCTTATCAATAAACTTTGAAGGTAGAATAAAAAAAAATAGACATAATTTTAGAAGAACACCTCTTGGTCCAAAAAGAGGTGGATCCCCTCTAATAAGGGGATGAGGTGGGCTTAATACCACTAGAGGTAGGTCTAATATGAATAGAGGTGAATCATCACATGGTGAAAAAAGGAAAAATGAGAATAGGCAAAGGTTTCAATACCAATAAAGAGGAAGAGTGTTTTATAGAGAATGAGATTATGGTGGTGCTAGAGGTGGTTCCCAAATCAGCGTAGATCTTATGTTTTCTATATATGTGGAAAAGAAATTCACATGGAATTTGAGTTTAGACATTATCAAGATTAATAAAGGAGGCAAGAGGATCGCCCAAGAGTGAATCTCATTGAGGCTGAGATAGAAGAGAAAAATACTAAAATTGCACCAATAAATGTTGGAGAGAATATCATGATGAGAAGAACAATGATCACTCGAAGGAAGAAACAAGTGCAGAATAAAGAAGATGGTGATGCATGACTACAATCAAATCTTTTTTAAATAATATTTCCTTATGGTGGAAAGGTATGCAAAGTAATTATATATGGTGGTAGTTATGAAAATATGGTTTCTAAAGAAATGATAGATAAATTACATTTTCAATGTGAAAATCATCCTAATCCTTATCGGATTTCATGGTTTAAGAAAGGGAATGAGGTTATAGTAGATAAAAGGTGCTTAATCAAGTTTTCTATAGGAAAAACTTTAAATGATGAAATATGGTGTGATTTTATTTCGATGGATGCATGCCATGTGTTATTGGGGAGACCCTGGTAATTTGATAGGAAAGTAATTCATGATGGAGCAAAGAACACATACATGTTTTGGAAAGGTATTATAAAGGTAGTTTTGTTACCTCTTAAAGAGGAAGAGAAGGTAAAAAACATGCTCTCTAATAATGAATTTATCCAAGATATGAAGGTGTTAGGTTATTGTTATGTATTAGTAGCAATGAATGAAGACACAAAAATGGTGCAAATACCAATAGAAGCAACAAGATTGTTGAAATAATATGCATATGTTATGCCTAATGAGTTACTAGATGATTTCCCATCAAAGAGAGATATTCAACATCACATTGATTTGATTCTAGGATCAGCTCTACCCAATCAAGTAGATTATAGGATGAGTCTAACAAATAAACATGTTACTAAATTATTAAGAAAGATGTTGATAAGACATAGTATGAGTCCATGTGCAACACCATCATTGCTAACGCCAAAGAAAGATGGATGATGGAGAATGTGTGTGGATAGTGGAGTAGTTAATAAAATTACAATCAAGTATATAATTCCTATACCTCATTTAGTTAATATAATGGATGTGCTTGTAGGAGCAAAATATATTACCAAGATTGAACTAAGGATTGGTTATTATCATATTTGAATTTATGAAGGAGATGAGTGGAAAACTACATTAAAAAATAGGGATGTTGCAAGGGAGATAAATATGAAGAGAGATGTGATAAGGTATGTTTCTAAGTGTAGGATATGTTAGGTGGCTAAAGGACATAGAAAAAATACTAGACTATACATGCCATTACCAGTTTCAAGAGGAACATGGACAAATTTGAGTATGGATTTTATGTTTGGATTACCAAACACACAGAGAGGTAATGATTTAATTTCTATTTTTGTAGACAAATTTTCTAAAATGGTTCATTTCATTACATTTAAGAAAACCAATGATGCCAATAGAGTTACAAATTTTTTTTTTAAGGAGATTGTGAGATTGCATGGTGTTCCAAAAATTATTACTTTAGATAGGGACACAAAATTTATAAGTCATTTTTAAAGGAATTTGTAGAATAATATGGGTACTAAGCTAAAATTTATTAGTGCATATTACCCACAAGAAGATGGATAGATAAAAGTTATGAATAGGAGCTTGGAAAATTTGTTGAGATGTATAGTGGGAGAGAAGCCCAAGCAATGGGACTTGGATTTACCACAAGCTAAGTATTCATATAATAGTTAAATGAATAGATCAAAATAAAAATTACCATTTCAAATTATTTATGGGATAAATCCTATGGGTGTTTTAGATTTTTTATAATTACCAATCTCAGATCAAATAAGTGATGATGCAAAAGCATTTGCAGAGCATATGCAATAGTTGCAATAAGGAGTAAGAAGAAAGTTTTAAGAAAGTAATGAGAAATATAAAGCATAAATATATGTTAGAATAAGATCCAAGGTATTTGAAAAAGGAGAGTTGGTAATGGTTTACTTGAGGAAAGAAATATTTCTAAAAGGCACATACAACAAGTTGAAGTACAAGAAAATTGGTCCATGCATAATTGTGAAGAAAATCAATAACAATGCTTATGAGGTGAGTTTATCATAGAATTTTGATATATATTTGGTATTTAATGTTTCATATTTATATGAATTCCATGGAGAAAATGGTGAAGGTGATGAAGATGAAGAAGTAAATTGGTAGCAACAGGTTCCAAAGAAGAAGGAAAAGATAATGTAGATTTTAGATATGAAGACAATGAGCATAAGGAAAGCAAATTATAATAGGTATTTGGTCCAATGGGAAGGATTTCAGCAAGAAGAAAACACTTGGATTATATAATGGGAGCTAAAGAAGATTGAAAAAGAAGAAAATGACAACAGTATAATCAAGGCAACTCGTAGGATTTGAGTTATTTTCAACCAGAGGAGAATGATGCAAAAAAAATAGGCCAAACTTTAAGAGGCCATTAATTTTGATTTGTAGCTCTGTTTGAGCTCTTCCACATGCAAAAATGACTATCTCAAAAATTTTGTTGCTTACCTATGCCATACTTTCTACTTAAAGGCATTTTTTGAAATTTTTTGAAGGCCAAAAGAGACCATCTGAGGGTCTAAAATTATAGTTTTATGAATTTTTTGGGATTTTTTAATTTTTAAAAATTACATATTTTTATTACTAGATGTCAAATTTAGTTGAAATTCATCCTATAAGATAATTTTAGTGTTTGGAGTATTTTGAGATATTTTTAGAGCTATACGTGCTTGAATGCGAAACTTACTAAAAATAGAAGTTTTTTTTTAGATTTTAGTTTTTTTTTAAAAATTTTTGCATGTCAACTCTATTTCTAATTTGAGGCTTATTTATGCATGGTTTTTAATTATTTCAATTTAATCAATATGAAACAATTCTAAATTATTGTTTCATATCATGGCCTATTGTAATTTTCATATTGATAGTAATTTTGGGTTCATTATTTCACCACACTACTAGTAGGATTAGGATCAACTAAAAATCCCCATTAACAAGGACCAATAGTGTATTTCCCATATGTTGGTGGCAGACTCCATCCCCCCTTCAAATTAAGGGGGAGGGGAAAATTGGTTATGATTGTGAGAAAAAATATTTTTGTGTCTGAGGGCTAGAGGTGGCGAACCATGTAGTGAGTGATCCAAAAGTACATGACTCATGACACAAAGATTGGTCCCCCAGTGGTCAAACAACTCTTGGAAATGTTTGACTTCCATGAAAAAATTATCTACTTATGATTGAGTTTGCATATAGCTTCAAGATAAAATAACCACTATATCATTAATATAAAATCAATAAGATGATTACTGATTGTTAAATAAAGAAGATTTTTTAACTTTCCAAGGTTTAGATCCAATCCTCCATCTATGATTAAAATTGAGCTTTGTGTTGTTGTAGATGGATGTATATAAAAATAGAGGTAAATAGGGATCAATAACCTTAATTTGCACAACTGTTTATGAGCTTGTTAATGATAATTTCCATATATCTGATAAATGAATGAGAGTGGTCTTTATATAGTGTTTTGATACTTGTCGAGACATTAAATGAGTCTAGTTTAACCTTAAGATGCTTCAAGAAGTCAAAAGATATGTGTTAGGGGAAAGGGAAAATAAGGGCCAATAACACACCGCCCTATATACTAATGGAATCATGGTATTTTCTAGGTGGATAACATGTGTGAAAAAGGATTGGGGATGCCTAGGTGATGGTTTGATACAATTCTTGGTATATATGGGCATAGGTTAGATGCACATAAAAGCTATAAAAGGATCAAAAGAGGCCCTAATATAGGTCTAGGGATAACCTAAGGATAGAGTGGTTTCAAGTGACACTCATTGCATTAAAATGACATTTTATATGAATAAATTTACCCCCACTTTATTATAGAAATACAAGAAAGTGAAATGACTAGGTTAAAGGAAGCAAAAATGTACCTAGACTTACATATGAGGTGAAGCCCCTAAATGTAGGTTTAAGTCTGTAAATTGTGATCCATTGCATGTCTTGTAAATGAAACATATATGAATCTTTCCTTAATATATATGAAAATAAATTACAAAATTGAGTAAAGAGATGTGAAAGAGAGTAAAAGAACAAATACACCTCAATGGGTATGTGAACCTACAAAAACTTGGTGAAATCTTGTGTGTGTATATGGTGATTAAACCATGAGTTGATGGCTTGCCCAATTCTCATGTGTGAGTGGCTCAAGAACTCAAGTAGGTCATCCCTCCATCATTGCCTATCCATCTATAGTATAAGAAGATAAAATTGAAATTGTGTGATTTCATGAAGTTGTAAAGATGGCTCTGGGCCACTTGGGAACTTTGAAATGTAAAACAGACTAAGGGCCACTCAAAAACTTGGTATATCAGGAATGCCAACCACTACAGATAGAATGAGGCATTAATATGGTGTAATCTTGATGCACATGGTGTCTAAAGTATACAACATATAGAATGACATGGAGTTGTCGTTGCATCTGAGAGAATGAGTGCAAAACTAAACATATAAAAATAATGTGTCATGCACATGCCCCCAATTTTGATATATGTGCATATAGATTAAGGACCGAGTTATAGTAATCTATTTCTATACATATTCTATATTATTCAATTGAAAATATAATAATTTATATAATTAAGTGTGCTAAAAATAAATATTTATTTTATAATTATATTTAAAACTTTATAAATAAAAATAATATATTTATATAATCTACATATCTATCCCAATTGATATTTTCTTTAAATTATACCCATTTCAATAAAAGACAACATTAACATACTTTTTTATGAAAAATAATTAAATTATTCTTTACACATTTAGTTCAAAAATAATTATTACTACACACATACTAGAGTTTAAAACACCTTTTTTAAACCACAATACTTTTGTTCTATCTTTTATATAATTTTTTTAATTAATTTATTTTTCACTATTCTAAAACCTTAATATTTCATTGTTAGTAAGTAAATTCAACTAATTTGAACAATGTTTATCTATTATAAGAATCATAAACTAATTTGTAACATGATCATCATGAATATATCTAGAAACTTTCATCTATCACATGTATAATAAAATGTAGGCCTTATGAGAAAGAAATGTCCTATGTGTTTGAAACCATGTTGGAAATCATGATGTAAGTAACTAGTACAAAATTGTATTTATTTAATTGTCATTTATCTAAAGGAGGATTAGTATGAACTCAAATTATCCTCTATTTAAAATAATTTCCAATCTCTTATGTTAATATTATGAGCCATCTTAGTAAGACGTAAGTTTTATGACAAATAAATGCCCCATGTACTCAAAATTGTGCTAGAAATCATAATGTAAATAATTAACACAAAAATATATTTATGTAACTATAATGTATCCAAAATAGGATTAATATGATCTCAAATTATTCTCTATCTAAAATAATTTCCACTCTTATATTAATATTTATGAGCCATGTCACCATGCACCCCTTACACATTGTCATTATAATTTTTTATTTTTAATGAGATGCTTATGCTTAAAGATGTGACATATATTTATATGAGGAAATTCATCTCTATTATAAATAATAAAAATATAATTTTTTTATATTCCACAACCTATCTAAATCTATGAGCATAAAATATTCAAAGCACATCATAGGAGAATGTGATATGTGGACAAGGTCAATTGTGTGAAGATGCACTTTATTAGCTCCTCCAACACATTCTATTATAGTAATTCTAATAATGTATCTCCCACACTTGTATGATGATTTGTATCATATTAAATTAAAATGAAATAATTGTTTATGATAAAGAAATATGGTTTTTTATTAAATTATATTGTTATAGGTTTTAGAATATAAAAGTTTGTCATCAAGATAGGATTATATAACTTTTCACCATTAATGTCATAGAAATTGATACATTAATTATATAGATCATTTTATAATATAAAACTTTGTTATTAAGTTAGGATTATATAATTTTTCATCATTAAAGCTATAAAATTTAATGTATTAATTATGTAGATTATTTTGTAACTAAGTAGATTATTTTGAGAGTGTAGAGTGTTTGTTAAGTTTATATAACTTTGAAATTAGGGTAAAATAATTAACTCTACTAAACCTTAAAAAAATATGAAAGTTGAGAAAAATTATAATTTAATTAATTTATAATTATAAAATTTAAAAAATTTAATTGATCATCTTAAGTAAAATTACCACTCGTACAATTTAATTTGCATGCAATAAATTATTATTGGCTGTTCATGATAAAAATATATCTCATAATCTACTTTAAAATATTAAAATTTAAAAGTTGAAAATAAGATCATTTTTATTTGATTCAAACATGTAATTTATGCAAGATGATGAGATTTATGATGTTCATAATATATACAAAATTTTTACTTCAAAAAATACATATATCAATATGTTTCATGTCCTCTATTTATAATTTGAGAAAGAAAATTATAATTTATATTTATTATTATAATTATATTTATATTTTTGATTACTCAATTTGTGAACTTTATTCATGATGATATGGGATTGAAGCCCTACCACTTAATGACTATTAATTTTAAAGTTACTTTTTTAATGCTTAATGACCAGTATTATATATTATATGTGGATGCCTACCACTTGATAACTCGTAGGGTTTTAATTGTACTCGACATGTATATCTCCTTTGACCAATAAGACATGTCACTTGCATACCTAAGAGTAAGGGGGACATTTTGTTAAAAATTAATATCATATTCAATTTTTAGTTTTTTACACATACCTATATTTGTGTAGAAAAGGTATAATGGTTTTGCAATTCAAAGACAGTGATTATATATTTAGAGATCCTTATTTTTAGTATTATATTTTTATTTTTATTTTATGTTTTGTTTTATTAAAGTACGTGTTTATGGTTCTCAATTTTTGGTTAAATATATATATCAAAATTTGAAAAAATGTAGACATTTAAAAAAATATTTTGACATTTATTTTGTGTATGTGTGTATGTATGTATATATATATATATATGATGGATTGGTTCAAATGTGATGTTATTTAATTATTATATTCGTACTTTTGTGCCATTTCATCATTGTGTTATTATTTTTTATCTATTTTATGTTTTCCATATTTCCTATTAGGATTGTTCATATAGTGATAACTAATGTTTGAATTCAAATCACTTATCAATAAACAAATAATTAAATTTGTTTGGGAATCATACAGTTTTAAATATACACAATCAATTATCACTTTTAAGTTAGGATGATATTATGGATAAATTTTCACATATTTAATTTAAAATTTTCTTTATTTAATACAATTTTTTTATATAATATTTTTTAAATAAGAATTTTTCAACTCAAATTTGAGAGGTATGATAAATACATGGATTTATCTAGGTCAAAATAATGTAAATATTTTTGTTGCACTATGTAAACCTGTCAAAACTATATAAATTAACCATGATCATACAATCTTAAGAAATAAGGGTTTAAATGACCCTTACAATTAATTATATTCAGTTTTAAATTTTAAAATTACAGATAAGAAATTAGTGGATTTATATTCTCTGTGTATTCAGTGTTAAACTTCAAAATTACATATGAGAAATTAGTGGATTTACATTTTAAATATAGATTGTGATGATATATTTATAATTTATAATAAATGTAAGAATCTTCTATCACCATTTATTTCATTATATATTTAATTGAACTTCAATGAGGTACACTATAATTTTTTTTAGATGTGCTATATGTTTCTTTATACTAGCAATTGCCCTAAAGGTGCAAGGAAGATGGATGTTTTTTTTTAAAAATAGTTTGTTATTATGTATATACTGTATTAAATATTATGTTTTTATATTAAATATAATTATTAAGTTTTATATAATATCTAATTTTTTGAGGTATTCTGTTAAATGGTTCACAAATAAATTGAATCTTTCATAAAATGAATATCGATATACAATATTTATTTAAAATTAAATTTTTATAAGTGATAAAAACCCAACTTATAAGTGTATGCTATTATTTATAGGTGTAAATTGAATTACCTAAACTAGATAGGCTATACATACGACATATTTAATTAAACTAATGGTCGATCTAAGAAATGAGAAAGTAAGAGACAATTTAAATGAAAAAACAACAAAGGAACGGAAGTAGAGGTTTAAAAGTTGATGAGCACACCTTATAGATTTAAGAGAAAGATGCAATCGGCCTCAAATAATGCCTAATGAATTTCCATAAAATCAATACAATCTCAAATTTAATCTTATTATCGTCACAAACCAATTATTGACTCTCATACAAACAAAGAAACAAATTCCTATAAAGTATGTACACAGTGGTTTGGCTTTAGACCAAGAAATAACATTGACTAAAGTAGCTCTATAAGCTAAGAGGGTCTACTATGAAGAAGAATAAGAAAAAGAAGACGTACCAAGCAAATCCAGGGTGTTTATGAGACTATATGACTACACAAATAGGATGTTCATGACTTTTAAGATGTGTTAGAACTCTAGATGAAGCAAGAAACCTGAATTACAATGGTAAGCACTCTTGCGTGCATCAGAAAATGAAAATTTTGTTGTGGAAACTCAAAGTCTACTTATCAAGCCCCACAATTGATGATAGTTAGATTTGTTATTCAATTTTGGATGTAATTCAAGAGTTACAACTTGAAATCCATCCCATATTTCAAGAATATTGAGGGAATAGAAACAATCCAATACCCAATACAATTTTGAAGAATGAAGAAATCCAAACCCAAATTGGCACTGACTCAGTAACTACCTTTTTATAAGTTTTCCCTTCATAAAAAGTCCATGAAAAAATTTCTATATTACCAAAAGTGAGAAACGAAAAACTACAACAACAAAAATGTGATGAAAAATGACCATATAAAAATTAAGAGTAAAATATATATACAATGATAGACTTTATTGCTCATTTATAAAAATAAAATATAATTCAAATATATTGAAATAAAAAATAAAAATATTAAATATATACATACATTTTAAAATAATAAAATATTAATATATTATAAATATAAAAAACTAACTACACATCAACATACTAAATTAACATCATTGAATATATACTTCCAAAAGTGTACGGGTGAAATCTAGAAAATGGTAAAGTTAGGGTGTTGATATTTACTCCGTAAGGGTAAGTCCATTTGAGCTTACCAGTGGATCTCACAATATACCATAGATTCCATCTACTTAAACTATGGCCGAACCTAATCCTACAACTTATTCAATACAATTCAAACAACTCTTCATATGAATTTTTCTATCATTAGTTTTTATGGATTTAATATATATAATTGCAGAGCTTTTAAATAAATTTACTCCAAGAAATTGAATGACGACAATAAATAGCTATGTTGGCGATTGCATATTGAAAATGTCAATAATCTTTTTGCAGATCTGAAATAATTATAAGTAAGATGGTACATACCTATTTAATGTTCTCATTGAAAAGAAAGTGACTATAAAATTTCCACAAAGGGTAAATTGAACGGTTAAAAGAATTATATTTGGCTGAGCAAAGCACATTAAAAATGAAAAAGAAAGAAAATTCACAAAGGGTAAATTGAACGGTTAAAAGAATTATATTTGACTGAGCAAAGCACATTAAAAATGAAAAAGAAAGACAATGAATTTTCTTTTGAGCCCACGCCACATGTTCGATAGAACAGGTTGGATACTGTTGTGACCGCCTTAATTTTAGCTGGTAAACAATCCAAAACATTCCGGGAAAAAAAAAAAAGCAAAAAAAATAGAAAGACATATTCTAGGTAGGAAAGATTATAAGGAAATTATCACTAAAACCCTACAATTAATTTTAAATGCCCTGTAGACCGAAGGGAAATGTTGCACACACGTAAGAAACGTTGCACATCCATCCCAAAAGCCACTACAAAAAATTGCAGGTGTTCAATTCCATCAGAGTTCAGAAATATTCCAAAGTTTCCTTAGCTTCTTCCCTGATCTTTTTAACTACACAGTTCTGCTAAATCTCTAACAAATCTTGTTGAGCTAAACCTGACCTAGAATCCGATGATAAAAATATGCCTACTGAGATCAGAAACTCGGCGAACCTGTAAATTCTCTGGCGAGCAGGCTGTAACATCCACTGAGAAATCCTTCCAGAGCTAACAAATTTTGACCTTTCTCAAAACTGTTTGACCAGTTGGATTCCAAGAGCATCATGAAGCTGAAGAATGTTCTACATATTAAGCTTTTATTCAAAACTGCTTCACAATTTGTATGAGCATAAATCATCTTATTGATGCCTTAGATTAAGCTCACATAATACAATAATAAGATTCTGACTCTGACTTTAATACCACCATTAAATTCAGTTCTCTACCAAACAAAAGTATTAGGAAAAAAAGAAAAAGTTTCTCAATAACTTCAAGAATGTCTCTGTAAGGTTAGATCATTGGCGGTTACTTCTGGATTGCCATTCATCGATAAAGTCTTGGTCGAGTCTTTTGTGTATAGATTATTGCATGAGTTGATGCTCTCAACTATCGAGGTGGATGATTCATGAGCAATGGCATTGGTATTTATCTATGTTAAAAAAAATTTATAATTAGATTTTGTGATATATTTTAAAAAAATATAAAATTTTAAATTAAAGGTAGAAGAGGTGTAGAATTACAAGCTTAGAAAAATAAATCCACTGTTAACATTCCATAACAATTATATTGTTGGAGAGACCCAATGGTTCCAGTAAAAAAAAAAAGATTGATAGATCCTTTAGTGAGGAGATAAATACATTATACAATAAAACAAAATCAAATGAAACACTTTATATAAATTAATTTATATTTCATTTGAGTTATAATAGATTTTATTATATATTAAATATATTTTGTTTTATCGATATATATTCAAATTTAATGCAATGTGATATAAATAGTTGGGATTCATTCCAAATTATTTGGAATAAATCTACACCATAATTTTGGACATTGATTTAATGTTTCCTTAATTTAATTGTTAGCCATGCTAAAATGTTGTACTATTATATTGATCTTGACTAACACATAGCTAAATGATCTATGGTGTTATAATGCATGACCTAAGCCATTCAAATGGGCATAGTTCAACCAGTAAAATAAAATAGTTTATTTATTCATGTATATAATAACTTATAAAATGTTGAATCACATCATTAAGGACTAACTTATGTATGGGTTGTCTAACAGGAATTTTGAAGGGGGAAATGTATATTTTGATTGCTTTAGCCATTAATACAATGAATGATTGCATAAATATTGACGCATCCATCAGGTCTTACCACATTTTTATCAATCATCACCCTGATGTTAAAAAAATTCTTGTTATCACAATCTATTATTTGCTCCATGACAAAGGATTGAATGTAAATTTGGATAAAATCTTGGAATTGGATTAAAAAAAATATTCATCATCAAATATCCATTCTCTAAAGAAACTTTTATTTTTTTAAATTGAAACATCAATGATGAAGGAAAGATCATGAACACTAAACTTGGTCATGTGATGGAGCATTTTAGAAAGGCATAGAAGAAACCTATGGATGCACTTGACGATATAGTCAAGGATTTTATGTACTTTCTCTCTGAATCCACAAATGAGAATGATAATGCTCTGACTATAGGCATTGTTAGAACTGATGGGTCAAGAAAAATTACTTTGGCTGAAGAGTTCTATTACCAACAACTAGGATATTTTGATAGATCAAGTTTCTTGTTCAATGCAAAAAAATGCATAAAAATGAAATGGATTGAAAAAATTTTAAATTTGGATCTTAAAATATTTAATTGATGATAAAGTTGAAATCAACAATATAAATAATGAAAAATAAATTATAGAAAATTGGTTGGATTGCTTAACTCACTAAAAATCATTGAAGTTTCTCATCGTTATTGATTGTGTTGAAAATCAAGATCAACTTGATGCCCTATTTACAAAAAATGGTATTTTGTGGTTAGGGAGTTGGGTTATAGTCACATCATGTGATAAATCCATCCTTAAACTTTCAATAAATTCCCTGCTTTATAAAATAAAATCGCTTACTATGGTATGACGGTCGAGAGATCTTATGCAAAGAACCATTCAAGGATTTGTTTGAAATGGTGTAGAGAAAGTGTAGTGGGTTACCCTTTGAATAGTCTTTGAACTTTGTAGATAAGGCCCTATATTGTCTTATTTATTATTTGTCATTTCCTTGTACTCACTAGGAAATTTTAAATATATTTGTATAGTTTTTAAATCAAGAATATTTAACTTTGTAATAAATCGAGGGAATATGTTGTAATAACACCCCTAGGAATATGCTTTTATTTATATTTCAAAATTTAAAAAAACTTTACATATTTTTTGTGATATATTGTTCTAGCCATTTGATTGGTGGAAAAAATCAAGCTAATTAAAAATTAAAACCTTTAGTTACCTATCAGGGCAGGAACTAATAAATATCATGAAAAGATTTCATGATAAGTAGGGAGTAATGTTTCATTATTTTAATATAAAATATACTAACATTTGAAAGGTAATAATTTTCACATGAAACACAAAAAATGTTGTCTTCCTATTTTTTCCTTATGTTATTCTACAAAAATAATATATCTTTCCTAGCAATGTAGAAACTGGTTGTTATACTGCTCTTGTTTTATTTGTATTACCATGTCAATAAAGTTTTGTGATTAGTGATCGAATTTGAAGGGATGGAATTAATTTAAAATTTTAAGGGTATTTATTCACCCAATTATTCCATGATTAAACGCTTCAAGAAATAGTTTCACTTTAATTGAGAAGAGTAAACTAAGTACACGTGTCACTAAAAATTATGATAAATAGAATATAATTTTTTACTATTGGAATGCTTCAGTAAGACTATTGTTAATAAAAATAGTAATTTAAAAAAGGATAAAAAATAAAGTGGATGGTCAATATTCACAATTTAAATTCCCTCCCATAGCAAAATATTAGATCAACATAGACCAAAAAAATATCAATACTAATTAAACAAAAAAATAGAATAACACCAAAGTAACTACAACAAACACATTATTAAATTAAGCACAAGTTTCCACATAAAAAATAGGTGGTGGAAGGTCAGCCTTAAGTGGTTAAGTGTTCCAATATGAATCCTCAATCGAGGGAGGATCCAAATCCACCCCTTTATCGATGAGGTCTAGAGGACCCAACAAAATAGTAATGCCCCACCTAAGAGGAGGTTACACTACACTACTAACAGGGTTAGGACTAGTTGGTGATCCCCATTTAGAAGGACCAGTAGTGGATTTACCATGTGGTAATGGAAAACACCATCTGCCCCCTTCAACTAGGGGGGAAGCAAGAAGTGGTTAAGATTGTGAAAACAAATCCTTTGGTGTCTAAGAGATGGAGGTAGAAAACCCTATGGTGGATGATCTAAGGGGAAATGACTCATTGCATAAGGATTACTCCCCTAGTGGTCAATAAAATCTTGAAACTTCCTAAATTCCATGAAAAAACTATCTGCTTAGGATTGAGTTTGCATATAGGTTGAAGATAAAACAACCACTGTATTGTTAATAGATAATCAATAAGATGATTTCTCATTGTTAAATAAAGAAGATTTTCTAGATTTCCATAGTTAAAATATTATAATAAATCTAAATAAATTCCATAAAAAATCTATAGATTCCAACCAATTCATAGAATCCCCAAGGAGTTCCAAATGGCATGGGAAAAGTTCAATATGGTAGGGTTGAAATAGACTGCGTATCCACTACCAAGTAGATTAGGATTTGGGTCTTGTATAAAATATATTCTTGAAATAATCAGACCTAGAATAGGTTAAATACTTGGTTTGATCGATTCCAAGTTGAGAAAGGCACTCCCCAAGTATAAGGCCTTGACAAGCTAGACACCAAAGGAAATGATCTAGCTTGGGTTCAAGCTTGGTATTCCAAATTTGGTTAAGCCAGACAAGTCACATCCTAGGTAAGGAATTAAAGTTCTAGTGCATATTGAGCTTACCAAGAGTCAACAAGAAGGGGATCATGACCTGATAAAGGAGGTCTAGAGAATATTTCTTGAAATGAATAAAATAGTTAATGGAGCATGGAGGACCGTGGAGGTTACAGACCTAATTTGTGGAGCATGACATCTGGAATTAACTCCTAGATGTAAAGAATAACTTTTAAGTCAAAATTAATAAAATTGAATTTATGTTATAGTGAGGGCCAATGGGATTAGTTCCCAACAAAAACCAAATCCTTTATACATTAAATTCATTTTTAAAAATGTATCAAACCTTTTGCCAAGGATTTTAACTACATGGAGGCTATTATTACTTATTATAGGAGACCACCAAAAATATTGGTTATTGAAGGAAAGATCACTACAAAATTCATCACCAACCCATTTTAAAATGAGGTTTAACTACTTCATAGTACTTCCAAATTATTTTCACCACAAATGAGCCTTCAATTTTGACAAGAGTAGGAGTGATCAACTAAGTGTGGAGACCAATTTTTGCCCCACTAGAATTATCACATGCAGATGTAGAAGAAATATAATGACATAGGAGGATTTTCTAAGATTCATTACATTAAATGGCTCTAAAAACACACTTAGAATAGGTAAATACTCTATTTGTATATTTTAATGATCCACATACCTCCTTTGTCATGATGAAGATAATAAAAATACCAAGAAACTCTATGGAACCCCTGATTTTTTTGGCATTAGACCAAATAAAATCTCTGAGTATATTATTCAATTTGACATATGAGGCTTTAGAAGGGGCCAAATGGGAGGAATAATAAATAATATCATCAACTAGGATCTTATTTCACACTTTGAATCTATATACTAAGGATAGGGGTTTGGTGACCTAGTACTCCAATATAGACACTAAATTTTAATCTTGACACCCTTACCTTGCTTGGTCTATTTTCTATTTTGTTAAACTTAATCTCTACATTAGCCTTCACTACTCTATTCATGGTCTTGAAAAATGCTCAGAAAATCATACATACATCCATATTTTAGATAATATATCACTAAAAAATAGCTTCAATATCCCTTGTTCTCTTAAGACACTTCTGCATTAAGTGGATAAGGCCACAAGATGATCTTATCCCCTAGTGTGATATTAATCCCCGAGTATTAATGATACTTTTTAGAATGGGATATGTTTCGTGACACCCCTCACAAGATTTAATAAAAACCGATTAACAAAAATATTTCATATATGTTGATATATAAGCACATTGAGGCCACTCATTACAACATCTAACATCTAGAAAATATTAAAAAATCACTTGAAAATATTATGTTACAAGCTACTACACATTGAGTAAAAGAGCACCAATCTTTCCAATTCTAGTTCAACTATATTTTAATAGTCATAATACATGTCTAAAGATATTTTTTAATAGGTCAAGGTCATCCATTATCAAGCAATAAACTAATATTTTGTCTACATCAATAAATTTTCAAAATCATAAATCACACACTCACCCTATGTGTGAGAACTACATTAACATGAGAGCCTTTTTGACTATGAAGGAAACACTTATATTATGTGGCATTTTAAAAGGATAGCTTGGCTATTACCTAACCCCATTCCCCCTTTTGTATTTGATATCAATATAATTTTTGTGCAAGATATAGGGTTTCACATTTTCATGTCTTTTGCACAACCAATCAGGATACACAAAAAAATTAGTAGACCTTCACAGATAGTTGCATGTGCTCAAATTGGAAAATAAATTTTATAATTAACCTAGACATGACTATAGTCAATAGATAATGTAACATTTCATTTTTATCCTCCTAGCACAATCTGGTTATCAATTTTACCAACACTATGGTGTGAGGGGTACTTCCCAAATACTAATATCCAATTTACAACACTTCATAAAGAGTTTAGTTTGTATGTACCTCATGGTATTGGTAGGATTCTCTTTGTATCCAAGGCCTATTATTTCAATGTGATGTGAAGTTTACTTGTATTATTTCCCCCAAATAATAATATTAAATGTGACACAAATATCTTTTGATGATGGTAATATTTTGGGAAAATTAGTATAAAATGTGATATTACAATAAAAAATAAATGAAAAGTGCATGTGGGTTTATATTAAAATTTTTATCTCCTTGCTTAGATTTATATTTTATCCATGTAATACCATAATGAATAACATGTTGAAAGGGGATAAAAGATAAAACATTTAATTTCATAATCATATGAATGAATATTTATTTATTTGACCCATTATGAATATTATACAAGAAAAAATCAAGGTATAAGCATGAACCAAGCATGGGTTTGAATGATTGTGTGGGCTCTTAAATATAATTTCTCATTCTTGGATCAGTGACATCTCAATTTTTTAGGGCACTAAATAAATAATATAAACCATGTCTATATCCCACTAACTCCATTTTCAAGGGTATAGTGAGAGTAACCTCCCTAAGTGATATGCTCTTCTCAAGGACACCACAAATTAAACAACTAAAAGAGACATCATATGATGTAAATAAGAAACCCTAAGAGATTATGATATACCATGATGTATATTGAAACTAAACTCTTAATTTTTTTTAAAACTGGGTATTAGTATTGGGAAATTTCGCCTCACACATTAGTGTTGGTAAAATAAATCACCACATGGCCCAAAATAATAGTTACTAATTAATTTTACAACTATCAAAACATAATTATTAAAAATATGAGAAAGTAATAGAAAATAAAATGCAAATTATTTTTGTGCAAGGAATCAAGAATTTACAATTTTTGAGAAATCATAAATTCAACTAAAACCCTAGACAACACAAAAACCAAATAAACAACAAACAATGCTCTAATAAAATATGCAGGTTCACTATAATGGTTAATGGTGTCAAGAATGGGATTAAATTGAGTTACACTTATATAAATTTATTTATATTATAGATTAAAATACTATATACAATCTAAAAGTAGAATATTAAAACTTGAAAAAATGAAAATGAGCTATGAAAAATAAATCCAAAAACTATAAATATACTTGCTCAAATTGATTGTATGTTGATTGTCGATATTGAATAATAATATGGAATAAATCATGAAAGGAAAATACACATGTACAAGACTACATTCTAGGAGAATAGGAGTGTATAGTTACATTATCTATTGACTACAATCATGTCTAGGTTAATTACAAAATTGATTTTCTAATTTGAGCACATGCACATATCTGTGAAGGTCTAATAATTGTTTTTGTATCCTAATTTGTTGTGAAAAATACATGAAAATGTAAAACCCTAGATAACTTAATGAATTCAACCCATCTCTTAATATCATACCTCCTAATATCAACCCTTGTTGTATTATCTAATCTAAATTAATTCCTATCACAACTAGATGCCAAAGAGCATGTGAACAACCTTTTTTTTCCTTCATCCTCACCCCAAACCTAATTATATCCATTGATCTATTCCCATTATTTTTCCAAATCTCATATTAAATTATCATTTCTATGTTATTCAAACTAGAAAAGGGTTACCACCCTTACCTTCCCAACCAAATGCTACTATTCCGAATTTTCCTCCTCCTCCTTATCGAACTTCGTCAAGACACATTTATCAATACTAGGGGTATGATATCATTGACTATTTTTTCAATACTTTGTCCAATATTTATATTCTAGATATATTAAAGAGAATGCCCACTTATAAGGATATCCTATTTGTAATGATGCAAGACACCACATTTCTCATGGATACACAAATAACTCTTTTATCTTATATCATGAATTCCTTAAAATATATTGATAGTACTCTTACTTTTGATAAGAAAAATACACCTCCAAAGCATATCATTGAGTAACATATTCCATTATTTATTCAAACTCCAATACATAAAAAACTAGTCAAGTAGGTATTGGTTTACAATGGTTTAGGGATAAATATTTAGAACTATGAATTCATACATAAACTGGGATTTGTTGTGAACAACACACCCCATTTTAAGAAAATAAAATAGGGACCCATTTGTTCTAAATATCTTATATTTGGTCCCTATCAAGACATAAATTGATTACAGAACCTAAAACATGCACAATCCTATGTTTTAATTATCGCTTTTTAGAGCATGAATGTTGTATTTAAAATTCTCTAAAAGTTAGACCAAAGGTTATACTTAATTTTGAATTTATTTAATTAAATAACCTATCTAACCTTTCAACTACCAAGTTTATTAGGTTTTGTGTTTTATATGTCATATTTGATTTATAGGTCAACTTTGAGTTCATAGATGTTACTTTATCATCAAAATTTCATAGACTATCAATATCTATTCAGGGTTTAAACAAAGTTACAACCCATCACCAACTAAAAATTGAAAGTACTTATCTTTGACACTTGCATCAAGAACACATTGAGCTTCAAATACTACTTTCAACATACTAACTAAGTAGGATTGCTCCACATGTTACCATGTTATTGCATATATAGAGATAGTTCAACATCATCACTTCAAGTGAATAATGACTGTCTGATTCAATGGTAGCATTCCACATGATGTTATCCTTGTTCATAATAAGTTTTTGTCAAAATGGATAAGTCATGAAAACAAGTGATAAAGATATTAAGTGAGATTATGCCACACATCTTCATCTCACCTCATCATAGCTCTTTGCTTAGATTTCTAAGTCTTATTTACCATTGACTAAATGAGATTAGTCCATATGTCATCATCTCACTTTTATTTAGAATTTAACCCAAAGGTTAAATTACTATGACAAAAGACAAAGTGAATGAATGAGATTATTCTACATGTCATCATCTCACAACACATAAGCCTATAGCCAAAATTATAAATTATTAATACTGGTACCAAGTGAAGAAATGATAGGATAATACATGTCTTTCTTTACATAGTTAGGTACTATGTGTCACTCATTGATTACTCCACATGTCCTTTCTAGAATAGTCATATTAAACATGTCACCACCACATTGCTATGAACACTAGCATAATTTTGAGACTTATTTAGAAAGGAATATTCAAGTAATAAAGTGAAAAGTCTGTATGTGTTCTATCAACATAGTCAACTACAAAAAAATAAGACAAATACATAGTGATGAAGTGACATGGTGACAATTGTAAAAGGCATATGGTCACATTAAAACTTAAAAGGATGAATAATAAATAAAAATTAGTAAAAAGAGACACATGTCAAAAAAAATCCACATGAAAGCTTATTTCCTAAAATCAAATTCAAAATTATCTAGATACATGACAAGGACTATTATGTTGCAATTAATTTTAATGAATGGAAGATCTTGGTAATGAATTCACCACTTAAAACTAGACTTAGGTTTCACTCCAAATTGAATTGAATGGAATTATTGAATTAATTAATCTTTTGAATTGTTATCTAGAGATCCATAAGGATTAAAAGGAATAATTTTAACATTGAATGCAAATATCAATAAGGACAATGATGGAAATCAAGAACCAAGAACCAACTCCATCAATGTTCAATCTTGGGACTGAACAAGAGTTATAAGATACATAGTTCAACCCAATGGCTATGAATATAACTTTTATCATTATTAAAAAATATATGCAAAGTTTGAATCCATTCAAATATATAAGGATTAAGATAATATGAATCTTAATGAGAGAGAATATAGAGAATAATTTCTCTCCATCAAGTTCATTATATTTCACAATGCAAAAATTAAGCTTGAGGTATTTACATGTGCTAAAATAGTATATAATTTTTTTATAGTAGGCACATACACAAAATACCTTTTTTCACAAAAAAATAGTAACACATAACTAGTATCCTATGTACTTGGTGTAGCATTTGAAAACTAATACAAACTTCAAA